>OU026140.1:12457500-12595000 GCA_907269095.1 Blastobasis adustella
GTTCCAATTCAATTTTTTCAATTTTGTAAGAATATAATTATAATAATAATAATAAAAGTTTATTTTCTTTTTACAAATTTTCTTTAAACTATACACTGTGATTGAGATCTTCTTTTAAGCTTATTAGCCTTATTAGCCGGTTAGTGTTTAACTAATGCACATAACGTCATTACTAATGTCATTGGTACATGCGTGTAGTAAGGTTCCAACTATTATTTCCCCCTCAAAAACCGGTATCGATTTTTATAGTAATTTGTTACAAAATCTTGTTTTGTTTTTTTCATATTTTAAAATCCTTGGATTATCGAAATTGAATCTTACGCTCATATAAATAATAATACTTGTTGTATAATCCCAATTGACGACCTGAGTGGTTCAATGGTGAACATACCGGTGTGCCACGCAAGAGGTCCCAGTTTCGATTCCCAGTCGATCAGAAATTGAAATGATGAATTTTAATTTCTGTTACGGGTCTGGGTGATCTATGTATAATTAGTATGTATTTAAAAAAGTATATAAGTAGTATATCAGTTATCTAGCACCCATAGCACACAAGCTTTACTTAGTTTGGGGCTAGATGGCGCTGTGTGAGTTTGTCCACGATTATTTATTTATTATTTATTTCTTTATTTAAAACTTTATTGCACAATAACACAATTGGTGGTCTTAAAGCCATTAAGGCTTTATCTTCCAGTCAACCAGTAGACCATGCAGAAAGTGAGTAGTAGGTGCTTTATAAAGCGTGATGATAGATTGTAATTAACCTAAATACAATACCAACTACATCAAGATAGAATAAACATATATTATATTATATAATAAATACTATACATTTTTTTGTTTTTATTTATAATTCCACAGACAAGCGTGCCTCGAAAATCGCAAAGAGAATAAAAGAGAAGTCCGACCGCGCCATAAGGGAGATGTTGGCGGAAGTGAGACGGCGAGAGGCGGCCAAGTCCTTGGAGGAAACGAGACGGCAATACAACGAGAGATTGGCCGCCATATTGGGTGGGGCAGAGAGAGGTAGGAATTATATAAAGGTGTTAGTGTATCTGTGTATCTATCTGTCTGGCATCGTAGCTCCCACAGATGTTAAGGTGTGTTATAATAGGACCAGGATAAGTCCGTATTGACTGACAGTAGGGAAAATTATAAAGTGTGGATATGGCAATAATCTGGGGATAATCTGTCCTTGTCAGTTCTTCTTGTAAACATTCAGTTATTTGGTCTGTAGCGACATCTATCGCTCCAATAGGGAAACTCAACGATATTCATATAACGAGTATGCGAACACAAGGTTGACAAGCATCGCACATAGATGGCGCTGACAGTCCTAAATCGCGCTAGCGAAATATGCCAACTTCCGCGGCATATATACAACGTCCGACGATCAACCGTCGGACCCTTGGTCCCCTGGTCGCAACACCCGGCCAGGTGGGTAATTACCCTTTTCCACCTTCTCCCTATCTTCGCTTGCCAACATTGGCGGCTACCATATCCTTCACCCGCCAAAGGTCACTATTAGCTTGAACTTGTACTTTTAGTTTGTCTATATTATTAATCATTCTGAAAATTATCATAACTCACGAAAATAAACAATCCTACAGAAATCAAATTGTTTGTTATGACTTTTATGAATGTCGTTCTATGACGTTCAAAAAGTTGGCATACAGAGATTTATTTAAATTTTTTTTAATAAGCGATTCGGACTTAGCGTGGCCTTATTATATCTGTGTATCTGTTTGTAGTATTGTAGCTCCCGAACGAATGGACTTACAACACCCGATGGACGATATGTACGTCCCGTACTTGATGGACCATCTTACGATGGACTCGAATCACGTTTGATTCGAATGATGACGGTTGAAACTCGACTCGAATGAGATTTTATGTTGATTCGAATAATCGCCTAATTCGAACTGTCTAGTCGAATCCAACACATAACAATTTCAATTTTTAATTTCGTTTGTCTCTATACTTTTTTTTCCATTTTCTCAAAATTGCATTCATTGACTGATATACATTTCTGAATTCGAAATTGAACATAAAACGTCAATAATACAGCCAAAATAGCAATTATCATCATATTTTTAATGTATTTCATCCATTCTATTTTCCAGCTCCCACAAACAAAAATCCAAAAACTACTTCGCAAGCCAAGAATAACGATGTAATCATCATTGATGATGATCTCAATCCCAATGATAAGACGAAGGACGTCACGCTTAACAAAAAAGGATGCAATTCAACACAGGAGCTAAATGGGAATCCTTCGAATGAATCTGCAACTGAAAATGGAACAATAGATGGTGGTACTGAAGGAAAACAAGATGACCATACTTGTTGTGTTTGTCGGAAGGTAAGCATAATTTAATAATAGACTGTAAGGGCGCCGTATGTTATCCTTTATCAACAAGGGTATGATTAAAAGTTACTATACTACAAATACAAAAATACAAATACAAATAAGTTTATTGAAAAAATCAAGTTATACATATTATGTTGTTACACGTTTGCAGTACATCAGCTGGTGTTACAGACCAAATTACTACTCAATACTCATACCAAAGTCGGAGCGTCGGTGGCCGAGCGGTTACAGTATCCGACTCGTAAGCCAGAGGTCCCGGGTTCGAATCCCGCTCCGGCCATGTACCAATGACTGTTTTCTGAGTTATGTACATTAGTTGAATACTAACCGATGCTCTTACGGTGAGGGAAAACATCGTGATGAAACCTGCACATTCGGGCGACTTAGGGCCGAATCACACCGGAATGGCAGCGACGCGGCGAGCACTTTCAGTGTGAAATAATGTTAGACTTTATTTACATTCTTATAACTACTAGTATCGCTTGAAAACTTCAAAAAGGTCGCGCGGCGTCGCGCAGCCGCGAGCTAGCTTTTAGACATAGACATAGACATAGACGTATATTTATTTGGTCCAATAACACATTAAAAAAAGAAAACTTAGAACTAACATAATAAGTACATAATAAGGAAGCAGGGCGATGCATCATCGGACCAAATCAAGCGATACTAGTAGTTATAAGAATGTAAATAAAGTTTAAAATTGTTTCACACTGAAAGTGCTCGCCGCGTCGCTGCCATTCCGGTGTGATTCGGCTCTTAATGTGCAACCATGATCCAATCTGGTCAGGTTCCCCTGTTAACAAGGTCATGGAAGTCAGGCAGTCGCTCAACTGTAATAACCTGATCGGTCATATCCTGAGGCGAATACCGGACCCTCGAGCAGAACCGGGACATAAATGTTTTTTTTTTGTTTACATATTAATAATAATAATATAATTTCTTTATTCAGGCAAAAGACCCATAAAATACAATTTAATAATAATAAAATAATAATTTAAAATCTAAATTGAAACATTAAAAATAAGGTTTATCTAAAGACAAAAGTCCTTACAATTATCATACATCTTTGCATAATAAATTTATCTTTACATGAATTTCTTGATATCACTTTCAGGCCCACAACACTCACAAATTGCTAATAGATCACTGCCAAGAGCACTTCCAGAAAGACCCATCTCTAAAGACTTGCCCACTGTGCGCTTATAACACAAAAGACAATATCAGGAGACACATGAAGTTCGCCCACGATCTCACTGTACGCGTAAGATACAATATCGTGAACGAAGGATCTAAGAGTTCTCAAGTTAATAAAATAGCCAAAGAAGCTGGTAAAATTAATAAAGATAGTAATAAGGATGTCTCTGATAATAATAGGACAAGTAATAAAGCTATAGAAAGTAATAAAGATAGTAATAGACTTGTTAATACTGATAAAGACAATGAAGTTGTAAATGTCGAGTCTAGACCGGTAAACAATGTTGCCAAACAGAAACTTGCTACAGAAAAAGTAATTGAAAAACCCAAACTGGTTAAAAAGGGTAAAGAATGGATAATGGCCAAAGAAGTTGTTAAAGTGAACACGGACTATCTGCTACCAGAACTGGAGATTGACGTCAAAATTAACGAGAAGAAACTGAAGATAATTGAAAAGGCAGAAGATGATAGCTACATGGAGAGATTGAAGAGGCTGTATTCAGTAGCAAAGAAGAATGGAAAGAAGATGCTGTTCCCTTGCGAGAAATGCGACAAAATATGCTTGAATGCGTCAGCTTTGAAACTCCATTTGAGAAAACATGATCCAGACAAGAAGCCGTTCAAGAAGAAAGTTTGGAAGCACAAACTTAAGCATAAAGCGCTTAAAAACAAAGACAATAAGACTGAGTCAAAGAAGATTACCAAGAAGAAAAATATAGTTTCAGACAACAGACAAGCCAAGCCTAGACCTATAAAGAATAATCATAAGTGTGATGATGAACTAATGGAGTTTTATGAGCAGAATATTAGAGGTGGTGATATAGAATTCTGGCAGTTTCTAAAGATTTACAACAGAATGGGTAGAGAACATGTAACAGAGTTTGAGGATCTAGAGAAACGTACAGACTTCGGTATGCATGTTAAGGGGACTGAAGAGAGTGTCGAAAATAGTGATAATGGTGATAGTGCAAAAGATAGTGACAAATTGAAGATCTTAGCTGAGAAATTGTGCAAGAAAGTTGTTCTGAGACTAATTAGAATCGATGATAAGATAAGTTAAGTTGGTCCTATTAGTGTTATAAATGAAGTAGATTTCGAAAGTAAGTATGTTAAAGAGATTCATAGTTATCAAACCTTGTTAGAATAATATTTATTACGTTTTTTTTTTGTTTACTGATTACGCCATTTACATTAGGAAATAATATACTACGTTAAATTAGAGCGTTGTAAGATTATTTTATGTCAAATTCAGTGGACAACATGCCGGTCGGTCACGCAAGAAGTCCCGGGTTCGATTCCAGACCGGGCGGAAACTGAAGTGATGAATTTTAATTTCTATTACGGGTTTGGGTGTTCTATCTATATTAAGTATGTATTTAAAAGTATATAAGTAGTATATCAGTTATCTAGCACCCATAGCACAAGCTTTGTTTAGTTTGGGGCTAGATGGCGCTGCGTGAATTTGTCCACGATTTAATTTAGATTTTTTATTTTATGTGGCAGAGAACTATACAATTTTTCTATGGTCTTAACTAAAATGGACTTATGCCATATTCTGTTCATGATCTTTCTTTACTACCCGCTATGTATTTTATAGACATTAAGTTTTTCTTACTTACTTTAAACGCATAATAAATTATATGCATAATAAAATATTTGTTCCAAATACAATCGGATGCAGATTATTGTGCTACTTGCCTTTAAATGTGGAAAGTGCCGGCCAAAAACTGGA
Organism: Blastobasis adustella; assembly: GCA_907269095.1. NCBI lineage: Eukaryota > Metazoa > Arthropoda > Insecta > Lepidoptera > Blastobasidae > Blastobasis > Blastobasis adustella. The sequence continues at coordinate 12,462,798 of OU026140.1, forward strand.
ATATACATAGTTAGTTTGATAGCGATTCATTCTAAACATATTTATTACCCCAGCTACACCATACGGCCATTAATAGAGTTATATAGTTATTATTGAGTTGTGATAGCTTTTCTAGCTAGATTTTCTACGTTCCTAGGTAATTCTAGGGATTATTAGACTGTGAGGGCACCGTAGATAATCCTACGTCATAGAGCACAAGAAAAACTCTATTTTGTACCAAATTTATTTGTGCCAGTTTGTGTACGGGCAAACCAACGTTCTGTGGGTCACCTAAACGTCTACTATCGCCACAAAGTAGAATTTTTCTTGTACTTGATGACGTAGGTTACGTTTATAGGTTATCAATTCTAATAAAATAACCTTTTGCTTACTCTTTGTATGTATGGGCCATGAATGGTTCCCTTTTAAACGGTGGCATTCAAGGGGCCAACAAAATAGAACAACATTCTTGTTAACTCAATTGTTTAATAATAAATGTATTCATTATTTACATAGGTTACTTATAAATATTCACCACTTATCGTTGTTATTTTTTTTTTACATTATGTCGTTAAGTCACCGGTCGAAGGGGGGATTTTTAGACAGGTACTTTTAAAAGTTAAAAGTGTAGTTCGGCGTGTCTTATAAGATGGCGCTGCTTAGATAGGATTCTCAAGTATTGAATTTGGTAACCGAAGTTACTCGGAAAGGTGTTTCGTGAAAAGATACTTAGTTTTAGTACCTTTCAATAAAGCGCAAATTGACTGCATTTTTGTACATCTCACGGTTTAGTTTTACTTTTGAGGATCGTGTCTAATCAACGCCATCTGTTACAATTATTTAAACTATTTTTTTCTTTTCAATCAGCTCTCGGAATTTGCCTACGACATATACGTTCATTATGGTTACAATTGTGGGAAAACTATTGAAGATTCATTCTTAGTGCATTTCTAATCTTAGTTTATTCTAGTCTTCATTCGTCAGTCTCCATGAATCTGTAACATAAAGCAGAAATGTTATTATAATAATGAGATACCACCACAGAGACTGTTCAACCAGTCTCAAGGTCCCCAGCGGACCTTGCATCGCTAATAAAATGTACTTTGTATGACGTAAATGTCTAAAAACAGTCAAGCGCCTTTGGCCATTATAAGGTTGATTATTTCTTTATTTATCGTATGACCTTTAAGTTCCTTCCTACCGTTTAGGTTGCTTGAAATCAAGTAAAGCTACAATGACACACCCTTTTAATTAATTTAATTTTCCCTCACCCTAAGAGCATCAGTTAGTATTCATCTAATGTACATAACTCAGAAAAGAGCCATTGGTACATGGCCGCAGCGGGATTCGAACCCGGTACCTCTCGCTTACGAGTGTGTAATCGCAGCTTAAGCGACACTGATTGAATTATAAAGATTTCTGTATATTTTTTATCACAATCAACGCTTGACTTTTTTAGAAGACTACAATTCCACATAAGTATTGATTGAGATTAAAACCCTATTATGGGAACTAGACAACTACATGGCGCTAATCCCATAATTATTTTGAGTGATTTTGAGTTTTTACTAGCAAACAAAAAGTTAAGTTTTCTTCAAGAGTGTGAAAGTTTTTACACACTTGTTACCTATAGTTAAATTTTAGAGCTTGTCTAGGCTGAAATGACGCGCCCCACTACTTAATTAGTTGATTTCGATGTGTGAGTGCAAATATTAATAACGACACTTCATCTGTGTGGGAGCGTCGACTGCTCAATCGAACGACGCGTGCTCCTACGGTTGAGTCTCACCGGCAACTGAATGACCAATTACAACGGCATTTGTATATGTATTGCGTCCATATTTTAAATTTGCTTGTGTGCGTTAATGCGATAGTGGGGCGCGTCATTTCAGCTTCGACGAGCTCTAACATGTTGTTTATGGTCTAAGATCCGACCATAGAATATCTTCCCCCATCTGTTATAATTTAAAAATGTAATTCTTATTCATTTATTTTATGAATGTCCACCAATATTTCCGTTCCAACCAAGTTTAACCTAGGCAACCATCTAGTGTTGGTAGGAGAAAGAAATACCTTTCATTTGACATATAACTCGATTAAGCAACCCCGTTGAAGAACCGGTGAGAGTAGGCAACCCATATATTTTTTTCTTAATTGAGTTATATTCTTATGCACGATTTTTTCAAATAACAGATGAAGAAAGATATTACTAAAGCTGGATCTCCTACTATTAAAAAATATGTTTTCCTTTAAAGTGTGCAATGTAATAAAGTTAATTTTGCAAATTCCTGCGTATTTTTATTCAGTTTGGGATCTCTGGGTTATCATATTCATACGGGCCATGATGGCTCATCACACACAACACCGCCACGTCCAATCCACGTCTTGGGCATCCTCGCGTCGTAAGCCATTGGCACTCGCATCCGACTCGGCGATGTCAATCCATCGCTTCTTGGGCCTTCCGCGGAACCTTTTTCCTGATACCGGTAGGTTTTTTTATACCACTAAGGTGGCAAACAAGCTTACGACCTGCCTGATGGTAAGCAGTCACCGCAGCCTATGGACGTTGGCAATACCAGGGGTATCACCCACGCGTTGCCGACCCCTTAAAAACCTTTAACCCCTTTCTTGAAGAACTCCATGTTGTACTCTCCAGGGAAAACCTCTCCAGGTAGGTCATTCCACAACCTTAGTGTGCGTGGGAGAAAGTTCCTTTGGAACCGCACAGTTCGTGACCAATTTGGCTCCAAGGTTTAGGCACCTATTTCTCACATATCCCTGGGGCTTGCGCAACACGTGACCAAACCAGCAAAGGTGAGCCTCTTGCGATTTCTCATACACCACAATATCTTATACACCGATACGTCCAATGTCTCCAGTATATCGCTGTCGACTGACGCGCCCTCTAGTGGTATATGTTCTCGAGACTAGGCTCATGCACTACATCACAATTTGAAAGTTATTTGCAAGTCCTATTGATTTGGAATATATACCTTAATATACAGTCATGTTTAGTCTATATTTAATACAAATGTGTAATATATTCATAGCTGATAACTGCTTACCATCAGGAGGGCCAGTTTGCCAGTTTCACCATCTTAATTTAAAAAAGTTCAACAAAATAGATAAACACAGTCAGGCAGTCAGTACAGTTAAAATCAGTGAGACAGTTGAGCAAAGGCGGCCTTATCACTACAAGCGATCTTTCCAGGCAACCTTCACAGAAATGTAGAAGAGAAATCAAACAGCAGGTAGAGTATAAAAAGCTCAGCATTAACAATTTTAGTTCTTGTTGTCAATGAGTAAAACATTTAGAAATAGCAGGAAAAGCTTACCGCTTCAGCGATGTCCACCCAAGCCATTGCTTTTTCCAAGTTGTCATTTTTAGAGGGTTTCTTGTCCCAATTCCAATATACAAAGTCCTTGAAACCGCCGGCCACCTGTGTCAAATTAAAAAAAATGAAATCAAGCAAAAAAACTGTCAGCTTGGTTATTTGCCTTTAGGATCATATGGTCCACTGCCTATATAAAAATGTCCAGTGTATCAGAATGGGATGCACACCTTGTATTTACACTTGTAGAGGGTTCCAGTGTACGCTCCGTAAGGAGTGACGCTGAGCCCACCCCGTCCCTACGGGGTGTCGCATCCGATGAAACCTGAAAGGCCTTCCCAGCTACAGGTGCTCCCAGGGGGTGTTTAGTACGTATGCGCCTAGGTCTTTTTTTGGCGAATCGTGCATAACCAGTCCGGTCGGCCGGCTGGTACTCATGAGAGTTCACCTCCTCCCTCCCTACCGCTTTACCGAGGGTGCCCATTTCCATTGCGCTGGGCGCAAAAATAAAATAAAAAAGAAAAAAATCATAATAGGGAGGGTCTTGTACTCATGATAGACATAATGTACTCGTTATATTTAGTTTCTACATTCTCTAATGTGCTCCCTCTCAACCCTCAACTCTCTTCCACCCAAACAGCGACCTGGGAAAGGACTTGCACTACTTTTTATCTTTAAAAGTATCTGAACTTTACAATGAAGCATCATGATGGCGATGATGCTTTAATAATTTTGTTTGAAATAGTTGCTTCTAGTTATGATTTACCTGAAACCTTCTGTCAGCATTTTCACCCAAAGGCCTCTTTTCTTCCGTCAGCACTACAGCTCTGTAGCCCTCGGGTAACGTCATTTTCGTACCGTCCAATGAATGGCCTCTCAATGTTGCTGTGAATTCTGAGAACAGATTCTTTCAGTTGGATTTCATTGTTCAAAATACGAAAAATACGTAAATAAATAATCGAACTGGGCTTTGAAGCTTCTTCCTATATCTAAAGGAAAATAATCCAGTGACAATTGTTAAATAAATAAGTACTAAAAAGTTAATCCTGCGCCAAGTAAACAACAACATAACCTCACTTTTATTTATAATGAAAATGGAAGGATATGCGGTATAATTTGGCTCTTCTGACATGCTTTTGTAAAATCTTACCTCCATTAGTATTTTCGTCAACGTAAGTCTCGAAATATTTATTTACATTCGCTTCTCCATCTGAGTCTATTTTACAAGGTACGTAATGAACTCGCTGTTCGAATATTTCCTTATTCTCAGTGTTTTTCAAGTTGTTCTCTACTTGAATCGACATTTCACAATTTACTATTGACTTGGAAACAAATTGTCACAAATGCACGAAAGCCTGAAGAAACAAAAACCAAAATTTCTCAAGCGGCAAAAGCTGCAAGCAGGAAATCAGGATTATTTCACATTCGCGCCAAATTTTGACATTGACAATTGATTCAGTGTTACCATATTTCAAAAAATGCCCGGACGTACAAATTGTACACAATCACAGACACATCTTTTATTTTACAATGCACAAGTGAAAATAATGCACAGACATAAATAATGGGGGTTATTTTATTGACAATGTGCCCAATTTTATAGGCAAAAAGATGGGACAGTGCGCTACCTTCATAGCATTTTTTTTATTTTTTGCTCTAAGCTTTTTTACATTTTGCTAAATTCTGAAGTTTTTAAATCTTTTTTCTTTTAAATCGGTCCGGTAATTTTTAAGTTAACTAATTACAAAAAAAGCAGGAACTGCACGATTACAAATTGTAAAAATACACGAAAAAATACTTCTTTATTCATTTTATTCAGGTAGGTAGTAAACAGTCATGTTATATTGCATGAATTTACGAATCACTTATATTTAGCTTAAAGACCTACAACTACCCTAAATAGCATTATTTACAGCACAGAATAAACTTACTTAATATAATACAGTGACAGTTTTACTTTAAAAAACCTACCTAGTATAGGATCATTATTATTAGGATCATATGTTTATTATTTTCCGATTTTATTTTACATAATACCACAATCTGTTCTTAAATTAATTCACTCCCGATCCTTGTGTATGAGATACCTCGGTGAGATTCAGATTCCAAAGCAGCTCCGGTGTCTGCGAGGGGGGCCCGGCGGGGGGGCCAGCGGGCCCGGGGGGGCCTGGCAGGGGGGGTCCAGCGGCTGTGGTGTCCACCGCAGATTCTGGGGGGGCCAGTCGGGCTGATCGTTTGCGGGTTGACTGTAATTTAAGTTATAACTGTTTTAGGTACGTGGTGTAGTTTATCTCATCTCAGACAAATTTTTCACCGATGTAGGTAAACAAATGGAAAAATTAAAACAATTACAACATGTTGGTACATAGTTTTTGATATAATAATTATTAGTGACTTGATGATGATGGTAAAAGATTTTTGACATACCTTTCCGAGCTCCAAGGAACCGCCCAGCTGTGGCACCCTGTGGCGAGATGATGACGATATATGAGATAAAATATGTTTATCTAGGGAGGGACTCACGTCCACTAGACTAGAGGGACCCAAACCCATTGAGAAATGCGGTCTCTAGGGAGGGGGTCCAAGGCACATTGATAGAGAGGTCCCCAGCCCATCTTCCGTCCATTGAGGGAGGGACTCCTAGACACAAGCCCCCGCAGCTACGAGAGTGCCCAGCTCATGCGGTGTCCCGGCGAGCCCACCATCCGCCCATTGAGGGAGAGGCTGATAGCTACAAGCCCCCGCAGGTAAGAGGGTGCCCCACCCACCCGGCTTCCACTCATTGAGAAAGAGACTCTTAGACACAATTTGGTCCTAGGACGCATCGCCCTGCTTTTTTATTATGTACTTATTCTGTTAGTTTTAAGTTTTTGAATCAGTTATTGGACCAAATAAAGATACGTCTATGTTTATGGCTAAACACAAGCCCCCAGAATTATCCAGCCCCACCTCACCCAATTGGTGGTGGAGGGTCCCCACCCCACCCTGTTGGGAGTTGGGCCTACCCACCTTCCGTTCCCGATGCACGAGCCTGCTGTGGTTGTAGAGCGCGGCGTGGTAGCTGAACCAAAGTAAACCAGAGACTTTTGAGCCCACCGTCCGCCACTTGAGGGACTCCTAGACACAAATCAAGCCCCCCCCACCCGGTTAGAAGTGGGGGCTTTGGCAGTGAAGGGATAAGGTTAGCCGCCAATGTTGGCAAGCGAAGATGGAGAAGGTGGAAAATGGTAATTACCCACCTGGCCGGCTGTTGTGACCAGGGGGCCAAAGGTCCGACAGTGGACCGTCAAAAGTTGTATATATACCGCGGAGTTGGCACATTTCTCTAGCGCGATGTAGATCGGTCAGCGCCATCTATGTGCGGATGCTTGCCAACCTTGTGTTCGTGTACTCGTAATGTGAGTATCGTTCAGTTTCTCTATTGGAGCGATAGATGTCGCTACAGGGGCCTACCCACCTTCCGCCGCTCCTGATGCACCATCCTCATGTGGTTGTATAGCGCGGCGTGGTAGCCGAAGCGCGCGTCGCACGCCACGCAGCGGTACGGCCGCTCGCCCGTGTGCGAGCGCATGTGACCTTCCAGACACTTCTTCGTCTAAGGACCAGGGGATAATAAGTATCATTTAATTTATTGTATTTTTCAGTTTATTGTACACATGAAAGTTTAAGGAAGTTTCGAAGTTATAGATGACACAACGAGCTCTACTTATTTCTAAGAAGAAATCTCTTCCAGCAGGCCTATCAAAGAGATATATGATAAGTTGCCGCAGATCAGACATGCACAATAATAATATATACCCATTATATCTAACTAAATATATGTATATAAATAAATAAATATGCATTGGACAAATTTACACAGCGCCATCTAGCCCCAAACTAAGCAAAGCTTGTACTATGGGTGCTAGATAACTGATATACTACATAAATACTTTTATTTTTAAGTACTTACTTATTATACATAAAACACCCAGACCCGAAACAGAAATAAAAATTCATCATTTCAATTTCTGCCCGGCCGGGAATCGAACCCGGGACCTCTTGCGTGGCAGACCGTGGTTGACCATTGAACCACTCAGGTCGTCAAAAATATACACATATAAGATGCCAATATAATTAACTACTTATACCAATACATAAAATACATAGATACCTACAAATTATCTATATCATTATCATCACAGTCCACTGCAGGACTGGCGTTGTCCTAACTGGCAACGATCGCGCGACAATGGTCGGACGACGGACGTGACCATGAATAGGACACCTCAAAACCGCTCGTCGCACGACCATGGTTGCACGACCGTTGTCAATTAGGACAGCGTCTTAGGGCGTCACCCACAAAAGAGGAGGAGGTCACACGAAGAGGAATGACATTGTAAGAAAGAAAACATGAACGCCACGACACGACAATTTTACAATACAATAACATTTTTTTTTAATCTGAACATATAACACCGAGACAATGATTAGGTTCCCATCCGTTCGTGGACATCCAGCGTAAGTGGACCCTCCTCAGCATAAAGTTGTGGCCTCTTCACGCGAACCACGACGCTGGTTCCGTAATCCATAATAATGGTTGGTGCCAGAACCTCCACGCTCGGCAGGCGGGTTGGAGATCGCAGATTGTTTTGCCCATTATTTAATAATATTTTTCATAACTCACGAAAATCAACAATCCTACAGAAATCAAATTGTTATGTATTTTATGAATGACGTTCTATTACTTTTTAAAAACTTGTCATAAGTTGCCATACAGAGATATTTTTTTAATGAGTGATTCGGACTTAGCGTGGTCTTATTATGTGTGTATGCCATAGAGAAAAAATTTTATATACAGAAGCAGAGAGTACATTTAGATTTAAAATACGAGACAAAATGTCACACATCTCTATAACACACACACTAATGCAAATGCAGGGACGGAACAAGGCAGCCCATCTGCAGAAAAATATAACTCATCATGAGTTATATTTTGCTACGACTTTCTACTCGTAACGAACACAAACAAATCTGACTTGTTGTTCGCTCCAGATAACTATGCAATTTTTTTAAGCTTGTCCTTATATATTTTAATATTGACATTATAATAAAAGGTAAGGTGTCTAGTGAATCAAAGCCGTGCCCTGATACCTACCACCGTCTTTTCAATCTCTCGATCCTACATACCGTGAATCAGACAGTGCCTGCTTTTGCAAAAAGGAGGGTTATGATTTTGACCGGTATTAATGTTTATTTGTTGCCTCATAACTTCTAAACTAAGTAGGTACCTACCTACTTACTTATAGTTAGAAGCGTCTTCATTGTTCACAGGTTGGCCTATGTGACTTCACAAATTTAATATGATGCCCTCTAGAGGACAGTCATGAAAAAAAAAAAATTAAAACGATAGATACATTAATATATTAAACAAGCAGCATATTCTTTAGCAGGACAGAAGGGACTTTCATCTAATTATTATCTTGTTCTTCAAAATGTTTACAACGCAGCACTTCCAATTTGCAACCCAGACATAACCATGTCTGGTCTTTAGGAAACCTAGAAAAACAAATAATTATGTAAATAAACGTAAATACGCGATTAATCCGTTGTTTCATATAATGTCTGATCATTTAAAATGTCATCTAGGTACATTTTTGGTATGGAACCCTGATACATATAAAATTGTGGACCGCTATTCACAAGATATGAGTAATAAAATACTATACAATAAATACTAAGTCCGACCCGGTTAGCATCAAAATATTTTCGTACCTATTTAGGCACCGAAATATTGCTCAATTTGCCAATAATTTTAAATCTATCTCTAATGGCATGTTGTTTTAAGGTAAAGCATTTCAATTATTGCAAATTCAGACTATTTCGATGCATATTTTTGTCACAATTTCTAAAATTTATTTCGGATCGCCGCGACCACGAATGTTTACTAACCGGTGAAAGGATAATCCAGGTGTATTTCCATACTTTGCGCTTTCACATAAATGTGCACTAAATTACACACAAAATTACAATCTTTTAAATGGTTTAATTTAAATATTATTAGGAAATTATAAAATTTACACCGATGTTTCAAAAAAAACGTCAGGTCGATAGGCCCTCGAGCAAAATGTCGAACGTTCAAAACATTGCGCACGTCATTTTCCGTGAACTTATTCCAAGGGATGAAAAAACGGGATAGCAAGATTCATAATCATTGTAGAGCGAGCGAACAGGGAATATTTGTGATTTGTGTTTAGTCTGTTATGTCTGTGGTGTATGCCATCTCCCACTCACCGTATAAGCCTTCCCGCAATGATGGCAGACGTAGTTGCGCTTATCCTTCGCGCCGCGGTGCGCCATGCGCGTGTGCGTGCGGAGAACTGGCTGGGAGGCGCATGCCTGGACAGACGGGGGTAAATAACGTGTTAGCAGACCTTTAGGGACCAAAGGGAGCCAAAGAACCTTTAGGAAGCTATGGAAGTTTCGTATAGGCGTGATTCACGCCGCGGTGTGAGTGCGGAGGACTGGCCGGGAGGCGCATGCCTGGACGGGAAAAAAGACCTTTAAGGGGCCAAAAGGACTTATGCAACTTTTAGGGATCAAAAGGACTTTTACGGACCTAAGGGAGCTAAAGGACCTTAAGGGACCTGAGAGATCTTTAGGGACCTATGGAAATTTAGGGGCCAAAAGGACTTATGCAACTTTTAGGGATCAAAAGGACTTTTACGGACCTAAGGGAGGTAAAGGACTTTTAGGGACCTGAGAGATCTTTAGGGACCTATGGAAATTTTAGGGACTCAACGATTTATTACATTTTTCTAAATTCAGAAGTTTTTAAATCTTTATTTTTTTTATATCGGTCCGGTACTTTTTGAGTTAATTTATTACAAAACCACACAAAATTTGTACAAATACTTTATTATTTTTATTTATTTATTTTATTCAGGTAGTAAACAGTCATGTTACATTGCATGAATTTGCGAATCACATAGCTTAAAGACCTTCAACTACCCTAAATAACATTACTTACAGCTCAGAATAAACTTACTTAATATAATACAGTGACAGTTTTTTACTTTGAAATAGATTAGATTATTTATTTATCAATGAAATTTACATCATTTTAAGCGCATGTCATAATACAGGCAAGTCACAAAGATATTGTCAAATAGAATTAAAATAATGTCATACAAAAAATTTCAAAATATTGAGTAAAAAATTTCAAAACAAAAATAAATTGTAATATGTCAAATGAATACAAAATAAATTAATAATGTCACAGTTTACGCAAAATTGTAATACATTGTATAATTGTCTATAAGTTCTATGGGTATACGTAATAGTATACCTACCTACTAACTAAAAAATAAAAATAATTGTCAATTTCTCAAATAAATAAAATGTTCATTTAAAAATAATTAATCAGTACAGTAATGCAGGTACATAATTGTATCTAATAAACAAATATACCTAATGTCAAACCTTCATGTTCATACCTACCTTGTATACATTATTAAGATCATACGTTTATTTTCCGATTTTATTTTACATAATATCACAATCTGTTTTTAAATTAATTCACTGCGATCCTTGTATATGGGATACCTCGGTGAGATTCAGATTCCATAGCAGCTCCGTTGTCTGCGAGGGGGGCCCGGTGGGGGGGCCAGTGATGGGGCCAGCGGGAGGGCCAGCGGGCCCAGGGGGGTCTGGCAGGGGGGGTGCTGCGGCTGTGGAATCCGCCGCAGATTCCGGAGGCGCCACTCGGGCTGATCGTTTGCGGTTTGTCTGTAAATTAAGTTATATTTGTTATGGATACGTTAGTATAGATAGTTCAACTCAGTTGTGCGCGCGCCGCTCTATGTGTGCGTGCGCTTGTAAATATACAGCTTTCATTTATGTGGCAGTGACGCGGCAGTCGTCGTCCGAGCGAGACGTTTGCGAGCGACGAGCGAGACGAGCGAGACGACGGGTTACTTACACAAAGGGCCGCGCGCACAACTGACTTGAAATATCTGTAGTGTAGTTTGTCTCATCTCAGACCAATTTTCCACTGACGTCGTAAACAAATGGAAAAATTAAAACAATTACAACATGTTGGTACATGTTTTTTGATATAATAATTATTGGTGATTTGATGATGATGGTAAAAGGTATTTTGACATACCTTTCCCAGCTCCAAGGGACGCCTATGCCCAGCTGTGGGCGCCTTAGATCGAGATGATGACGATTATTCCGAGCTCCTTCCATCTAGATGGAGCTAAAATATTTTGATTTAGTGACGTCCATTAGACTAGAGGGACTCAAACCCACCGAGGGAGGCGGTCCCTAGAGGGGGGGGGGGGTCCTAGGCACATTGATAGAGGGGTCCCAAGCCTATTGAGGGAGGGACTCTTAATCTCAAGGTTGGCAAGCGAAGATGGAGAAGGTGGAAAAGGGCAATTACTTACCTGGCCGCGTGCTGGGGCCAGGGAACCAAGGGTCCGATAGTGGATCGTCGGAAGTAGTACATATGCAGCGGAGTTTTCACACTTCTCTAGCGCGGTGCAGGACGGTCAGCGCCATCTATGTGCGGATGCTTGCCAACCTTGTGTACGTGTACTCCCAACGTGAGTATCGTTAAGTTTCCCTATTGGAGCGATAGATGTCGCAACATGGGCCCACCCACCTTCCGCTCCCGATGCACCATCCTCATGTGGTTGTATAGCGCGGCGTGGTAGCCGAAGCGCGCGTCGCACGCCACGCAGCGGTACGGCCGCTCGCCCGTGTGCGACCGCATGTGGCCCTCCAGACACTTCTTCGTCTGAGGATGGTATATCCGGGGGGTATATTCGAGTTCAAAATTAAAATACACACAGGTTGGTATAGATATAAATAATAGACAGATGTTAAGTATAGGGGTACCACGACGTCAGGGGGCTTACCATGAGCTGTTACAGCAGGACCTGAACAGAACTCCCCTGCTTTGAACGAGACAGCGCTATATGTTACATAAGCTTCTCTCGTTCTAATCGGAGCAATTCTGTTTAGGTCTTGCTACAAGAGCTCATGGTAAGCCCTTAGGTTACTTTGACAGATTGACATAGACATAGACATAGACATAGCTTTTATTTGGCAATAACTACAATTGTAATAAAATTGTAATAATATCAACAATGAAAAATTGATGATGTTTGATGATTGCGGAAAAATAACTTAACGCTATTGAGTAGTCTATAACCTTAATAAGCTGCCTTCGTTATTGTACACCATTTCAAATTAGTCGGTTTATACTGCCAAAGTTTGGTGACAATGTCTTCTACGTCAAATGTTGACTTATTTGACAAGAATCATAATTCCATGACGGAGGGCGCCAGATCTTTTTTCGAAACGTCATTATTCTAATTTACAATCGGGACGTGTTAGTTTCTTTTTTCGTCACGTTCCTTCTTATCCATGTCTCATTGTTGGCGACATTCGAATTCTGTCACAGAATACTACATCCTTCCGGTGTTGCTACACAAAACGCAAAACTAGCGCCACCATTGATAAGTCACCTCTGTCTCCGGTCAAGCTTCAAATGCAGAGAGCTCTGTGGTCTGTCCACGGACATACAATAATTGAGAGTTTAGGTCATTAAAATAACCTTAAATTAAATATTCCTACGCACATGATAAATTGTTATTAAATAATTATGTCAAACTTATTCTATTATTAAGCTATACATATATATAAGTCATTGAGTTATTTATATCCAATATACAATTATTAATTCATCTTAAATTGAATTGTAGAGTCGCTTAAAAATTCGTTAATAGAGTAACATGCTTTGTCAACTAAATAATGAAGTATAGAATCATCTTGGACTTAATGTCTCGGTTGTACCATCGAGCACAAGGGCCCACCTTGACCATGATCCAGGAATTGGCGATCAGGTAATAACAGTGGAGCGACTACCATCTGACCTCCGTGACCCTGCTACCAGGGGAACCTGACCAGATTGGATCATGGTTACAAATTCAGGCCCTCGCCGTAAGAGCATCGGTTAGAATTTAACTAATGTGCATAACTCAGAAAAGAGTCATTGGTACATGGCCGCAGCGGGACTCTAACCCGGTACGTCACGTTTACGAGTCGGATACTCAACCGCTCGGCCACAGACGCTCCTAAATAATCAAGTATTTATGTATGTATGTGTGTATGCCATCTCCCACTCACCGTATAAGCCTTCCCACAGTGATGGCAGACGTGGTTCCGTTTGTCCTTCGCGCCGCGGTGCGCCATGCGCGTGTGAGTGCGGAGGACTGGCCGGGAGGCGCACGCCTGGACAGAAAAGATCTTTATGAGACCTTTAAGGACTTAACGGACTAAAAGGACCTATGCAACTTTTAGGGATTATAAGGACTTTTACGGACTTAACGAACCTACAGGACTTTTGGGGTCCTATGTAACTTTTAAGGATCAAAAGAACTTTTACGGACCTAAGGGACCTTTAGGGAGCTATGTAACTTTTAGAGATCAAAGGGCTTTTACGAACCTAAAGGACTTTTACGGACCCAAATGATAATACACAAAATTGCCAGGATAATTCACAAAGCCGTAATTGAATCGTACAAATAGAGAAACACGTGGTTCCGCTTGTCCTTCGCGCCGCGGTGCGCCATGCGCGTGTGCGTGCGGAGGGCTGGCCGGGAGGCGCATGCCTGGACAGAAAAAGGACGTGAGGGACCAAAAGGAACTATGCAATTTTTAGGGATGGAAAGGACTTTTAGGGACCTGAAAGACCTTTAGGTAGCTATGGAAATTTTGTGGACCAAAAGGACATTTAGGAACCATAAGGACTTTAAGGGATCATTAGAATTTTACGGACCTAAAAGACCTCAGGGGTCTAAAGAACTTTTAGACACCTAAATGACCTTTAGGGACTTTATAACTTTTAGGGACCATAAGGACTTTTACGGATGTAAACGGCCTCAGAGGCATAATGAGTGGGGCCAGGGTCATTATCAATGGAAATATTGACGATGGGGATATGGTCAATGGGAATATGGATGATTGTGACATGTTCAATGGGAATATGAACAATTGTAACATGGCCAATGGGGACATTGCCAATGGGGTCAACGAGGACATGGCCAATGGGGTCAACGAGAACATGGCCAGTGGGGTCAATGGGGACATGGTATATGGGGATATTGTCAATAGGGACATCATCAATGGGGTAAATGGGGACATTGTCAATGGGGTCGATAGGGAGATACCCCCTGTGACACTAATACTCACGAACCGGCAGCCGGCCACATTACATCGAATCGGGGCCTCCCTCAATTGCACCGCCACGTTGTGTTCAGACAGCTGAGCGGCATTCGCGAACGGTTTTCCACATACCGGACAGGCGTGCTTCAGCTTGGCCGGGTCGATGTGGTTATTGGATTTATAAGGATATGGTTTATGGGAACATGGTCGATGTAGATAGGTGTGATTAATGGAGTCTCGATCGACCAACGGGGACACGGTCGATGGAGTCGATGGGGTCAATGGATATAAGGTCGATGGGGTCAATGGGGACAAGGTCGATGGCGCCGATGGGGACATGTTATTGTCAATGGGGACATACTCAAAGGGGACACTGTCGATGACCAATGGGGACATACTCAATTGGGGTAATACTCACAAACCGGCAGCCGCGCTCAGTACACCGAATCGGCGCCTCTCTCAAATGCACCGCCAAGTTGTGTTCAGTCAAGCGAGTGGCTTTGGCGAACCGCTTGTCACATATTGGACATATGTGCTTCAATTTGGCCGGGTCGATGTGGTTATTGGATATATAAGGATATAGGACATGGGATATGGTCAATGTAGATAGATATGGTTAGCGGGGTCTCGACCAATGGGGAACCACTGTAAATAGGGACATATGGTTGATGGGGACATGGACATTGTCGATGGGGACATGGACATTGTCAATGGGGACAAGGTCGATGACATGGCCAATGGATACGCGGTCAATGGGGATATTGTCGATGGGGATAAATTGGGGTCGATGGGGTCAATAGGGATATATTGGGGTCAATGGAGACAGCTTGGAGTCGATGGGGTCAATAGAAACAGATTGGGACCGATGGGTCAATGGGGACAGATTGGGGTCGATGGGGTCAATTGGGTAATACTCACAAACCGGCAGCCGGGCTCAGTACATCGAATCGGCGCCTCTCGCAAATGCACCGCCAAGTTGTGTTCGGACAAGCGAGTGGCTTTGGCGAACCGCTTGTCACATATTGGACATGTGTGCTTCAATTTGGCCGGGTCGATGTGTTTCAGATTGTACCTCATGTGCTGGTAGAACGACATGCGGTTCTTGAAGTTCATATCGCACTGGGGGCAGACAATGCGATATAAATCATAAATATAAATACTTAAATTTTATTTTCCTTCCCTTAATCCAGGGTACAGTGAGCAGGGCACATAGCTCGAAGAACAGATGGCCGATGGGGCAGTAAAGTTCTCGAGTGGCGTAGACGCAGCGTGGGCAGGCCTCCCGCAAGGTGGACCGACGACCTGGTAAGGATCGCAGGTGCCAGCTGGATGCGGAAGGCACGGGGCCGGCCGCCGTGGAGATCTCTGGGGGAGGCCTATGCCCAGCAGTGGGCGTCTTTCCGCTGATATGATGATGATTAATCTAGGGTACAGAATGCGGGTTGGAAACACCAGCTGCGGCAGCTGTGTCTGCTCTTCTATACGATTTAACAATTGATTAAGTAGGTTGGCACTCGAGGTATTTCTAAAAAATATTCGCATGTGATATTACACACTCAAAAAAGTTAGATTAAGGTTCGTAAGGTATAAATTTATTTATTTATTGCAATATCACTATTAATAGGTACAGTGCGTTACATTACACATACTATATATATAGGTATAGATCTTACATTAATAGTGACACCCCGCTGGGGTAAAGCAATTTACAATTTACGAGAGGGCAACTGAAATAATAATTATACTTAATCCTATATTATATCTATGCAACATTATTAACTCAAATAACATTAATAGATATTTACTCTATATTTTTATACTGAGTTAACATTGATAAATATTTATTAACATAAACAATACTGCAACTAACTAAGATTATAACATTTGAGTTTTTGGCAAGTACTACATCACACATAAATATTACACATTAGTTTTGTCTTCAAAAAATTCCTTCATATTGTAGTAACTCTTATCAACAAGGTATCTTTTAAGTTTTTTGGAGAATAGATTATCCTTACCTATATTTTTTAAATCGTTAGGAATGTGATTATATATTTTGATTACCATTGAGTGTGGACCAGATGTAAATATGTGCAATTTTGAGAAGGGTATTTTAAGCTTATTTAAGTTACGATTGTTTCTTTTTGTGTTTTTTTCCGGTGAATATAACTGGTTGTGACTTCTAGCGAATTTACAGGCTTCCAATATACATATATATTGACGTCAGAGTTAGTATACTATGCTTTCTACTTTCTCCCATGCACACTAAGGTTGTGTAATGAGTTCCCTGGAGAATGCAACATGGAGTTCTTCAAGAAAGGGGTGAAAAGGTTTTTAGCTTTTTAAGCTATCTAAGGTAGATAAGGTAGCCAGCGCAATTACAGGCGTAAACCATTTCATCTTATAGACTTATACACATATAGCAGACATTTAGGATTGCCACAAAACGTCGGTATGCACAACCTGGCACAAAAACCACTGTCTTTTAGTCCTCACAGTGACAACGCACCTGTGGTTCTGCATTTTTGTTGACTGCAACCTATATGCATGGACCAGTTACCGCTTACCGTCAGGTTGGCTGTCTGCTCGTTTTCTTCAACAACTTTTCTTTTGTTATAAATTCGTTGGCGCCCAATCAAAATAAATACCCGAATGCCGAACGTAAAAAGAAACCTGTAAAGAAACCATCACGCCATCTGCCTCTCGATTTTGCCCTCTCTCTTTCGTTGGTCGGCTGGAAGATATTCCTTTAGAAATAAGCTGTATCTGTTGTGGCAAACAAGCTTACGGCGTGCCTGATGGTGCGCAGTCACCGCAGCCTATGGACGTTTGCAATACCAGGGGCATCACCCACGCGTAGCCGACCCCGTAAATGTTGTCTGTATGTTAATTTTGTATACTATTTATTGTCCACAATAAACTGTAAAATAAATAAATAGAAACCAGCTGACCTGATGACAGTAAAGCAGCTGCGAAGCGTCATGCGTGATGGCATGTAACTGCATAGTTCGCTTGAATAGGAACTTCTTATCGCATACAGGACACGCGTGCTCTTTCTCGCCGCTGTGTATGCTGTGAGCGAGAAAGGGACGGCGATATAGTCTCAGTCAGAGATTAGGTAGGGGTAAATGAATGAACGAATGAAAATTCTTTATTGCTCATACACAATATAACGAAAAAAAAGTGGAGGAGAATGAGAAGGAAAGCGGATCCTGGTAGAGGCCGGGATGATGATGACACAATACAACAAAAACACTCTTGCACTAATAAATAAATTCACAAGAGGAACGAATACATAAGAGGAAGCTTGAAAGTAGCTTCAATTGATGACAAGATTCAGAGTGGCCGCCTGTCACGGTTCGGCCATATTATGCGGAGAGAAAAATATTATATCACCATAAGAGTATTGAATATGAATGTGGATGGATACGCAGGAAGGGGAAGAAAAAAGAAAAGATGGATGGATTGTGAGATGAGGGATATCAGGGATATCAGTGAGTGAGAGATGAGCGTGGATATGGCAGTGCAATTGATGCAACAAAGAGATTACATACATACATACATACAGTGGATAGGGATGAATGAAGACAGAAATCATACTGTGCCGACCCCAAATGTATGGGATAAGGACAGGCAAATGATGATTATATTATTAATTTGACGACCTGAGTGGTTCAGTTGGTTAACATGCCGGTCGCCACGCGTAGGTCCCAGGTTTGATTCCCGGCCGAGCAGAAATTGAAATGATGAATTTTAATTTCTGTTACGGGTCGAGGTGTAGTATGTCTGATATGCGTAATAAGTATGTAAGTAGTGTATCAGTTATCTAAGACCCATAACACAAGCTTTGCTTGCTTTGGGGCTAGATGGCGCTGTCATTTTTTTTTTAATGATCGTAGTTGTTTTTTCGACGGAGGTTAAAAAGGTACAGAAATACTTACAACATATGACTCTTCAACGAGGCGCGATCCCGGAATGTTTTCTCGCAGAGCTCGCACTTCTGCCTCTCCAAGTGGTTCTTCATGTGATTGCGAAGCTTGCCCAGCGAGCTGTAGGATGGAAGTAAGTATTAGACTATGAGGGCTGTGAGGGTATGTATGTAGGTAGTGATATAAGCTCAACCAGTCTTTGATTTCCACGTGACATGGCGCAGCCGGATTCCCATGCCACAAAATAGAAATAAAAAAACATATTTTCAAATCAAACTCAAACTGAAACGTACCATCCGTGAATTGTGAAACAAAAGTATTTATTTTATGATATTTAAATCAATCTATGACATTATAAATTTATCAAGAACAAATGTTCTTCAAAACGGCACACTACCGTAGGTTACAGACCAAAGGGACTTTGGCTCCCCGTGTATGTTCTACCGGTTGTGCAATGGGGAGTGTTCTGAGGAATTTTGTGTGTTTTTGTACGGTATAATGGTTGTATTTCTTCTCGCATTTTGCGTGAATTTCTTGCCGTATTTTGTGTGTATTTCTTACCGCATTTTGTGTGTATGTAGCGCGTAGTTTTTGCCGTATTTTGTGTGTATTTCTTACCGCATTTTTGTGTGTATGTAGCGCGTATTTCTTGTCGTATTTTGCGTGTATTTCTTGCCGACTTTGCGTGTATGTTGTACCGTATTTTGTGTGTATCTATTGTTGTATTTTGTGTGTAATTTAAACCATATTTTGCGTGTATTTCTTGCCATATTTTCAGTATTTTAGTGGCGCATTCTCTCGCTAACTTTTCCGCAGCGGCATAGGTGCACCGCCACAAGTCACGCCGTATTTTGTATGTAATTAGAACCGTATTTTGCGTATATTTAGAACCGTATTTAACGTGTATTTGTTCCCGTATTGTTTTGTATTTATTTTGTACTATATTTTGCGTTTATTACATGCTGTATATTGCGTGTATTTCATGCCGTATCTCGTGTGTATTTCTTATCGTATTTTGTACGGTATTATGCTTGCATTTCTTGCCGCATCTCGTGTGTATTTTATGCCGTATTTGCTGCATTATCGTGTGGTAGTGGTAGTGTGCAGAGTAGTACTCACCTCTCCTGGTGGCCGCAGCGGCAGCGGTGCACGGCGGCGGGCGCGCGGTGCGTGCGCGCGGCGTGGTCGGCCGCCACGGCCGCGCGCGACCACAGCGACGAGCAAAACACGCAGCGCCATCTTGCCATACAGACAGACAGACGGGTTATTGGAAGGTTATTTGGGGCCTAATTCTCGCGCTGTTACATCTCGAAATCATATTTTTTTCTAGCCACATACCTCCCTTAATAATGACATTTAAATGTCCATTGCAGACAAAAAATATTTTCCCAACTATCTTCGACAGTTTTATACTGTAGAAGATCAATTTCACGGACGTTTTAATCAAGTTTTTTTGGCTAGAGAAAATGTCGAATTTTAGATGTCACAGCGAGAGGCGACACATCTCCGTATTTCGGACAATTTATGACTTGGACATTTTGCGAATTAATCATTCTGTAAATTCAACATTTTCGAATTGATTTGGATTTGGATTCTGCAAATTTGTCATTTTGCTAACTACACGGACATTTTGCGAATTGGATATTTTTCGAATTGGGCATCCTGCGAATCGGACATTTTGGGTATCTATGGACATTTATTAAATTGAACATTTTTCGAATTGGACATTCTATCATTCGGACGATTTGCGAATCTGACATATTGGGTATCGCTGGATATTCTGCCAACTGCACATTCCGCGAACTGCTCATATCGCTCACCTGGTGCGATGCCGGCGGAGATGCGCGGCCAGCGCATGCGCGTTGCGGCACGCCACCGCGCACACGGTGCATATAGGAGAGCCCGCTGACTGGAAACCATATTTTTTATTATTTATATGATTTAACAGTTTATTTTATACAAGATGTCAACTCAAACAGTCCAACCACTATATTCTAAAAACTTAATAATAAATTAACAATTAACTTTTATTGTTCACAAGATAAAACATACACTTTATGTTACAAAAGTAAGAGACACAACAGGTTTACAAGCTCTTGGTAGTTCTGCACAGTGTTGTAGATAATATCTTGATATGATGAATTTATGTTGAGTTCATGTTGTTGACTTGCCTGTATATCAAGCAGTTCTTTAGACAAAGGTTGCCTGGTAGAGATCGCTTGCAGCGATAAGGCCGCCTTTGCCCACAACTAGTTATGGTTTTTGTCGGAACTTTTTAATGTAATGTTTCTTGTGTGAGCAATAAAGAATTTATTTATCTTTCACTCGAAAGTATTTTATGTAAATTCATTTAATTTGAGTCCTTAACACGTGAGTACACTGTCTGATGGTAAGTAGCGAACTGGCTAGCGTACTGGCGAAACGCCTATGTCGCATAAATGCTGACACGGAACGATGTGCGGTAATGAGACCGTACAACAGGCACTGCTTATCTCTAGAAAGAAACCTCTAGAGATTTATCAAGTTAGTTATCAAGTAGACAGACCTAAAAAGGGGTCTAAAAAGGCCATATTAGCGTTTCTTACTACGATTCATAGCCAATCTTTGCTCTCAGGGTCCTCCAGGAGTCCCACTGCAGTAGAAATCAACCGTTGCATTTCGCATTCCTCGACCTGCAGAGGGCTTTCGACAGTGTCCCATGTGAGATAATCTGGTGGGCTCTGAGATCAAAGTCTGTGCCCGAGGCATACATTAAGATTATCCAGGACATGTACGCTAAAACTGAGGCCGTCGTCAAAACCATCGTAAGCCATACTAATCCCTTCCCGATTACCGTTGGCGTTCACCAGGGTTCAGTGCTGAGCCCTTACTTGTTTTGCATTGTGCTCGGTGTCCTCTCAGCGGAAATTCAGGACGCGCCTCCTTGGCGCTAATACGCTGATGACATCGTACTAGTGAGCAAGCTTACGCAGGATCTTGAGACCAAGGTAAACACGTGGAAGGCAGTGCTAGAAAACGGTGGTTTAGAGCTGAGCTCCGCCAAAACAGAGTATATAGCTAGCTGCAGCGCGAGTCGGACGCGAGAGCCAACGGCTTACGACATGAGGATGCCGAAGGTCGGGCAAAGTGGAGAAAGCAAAGCAGGAAAGCGGACCCTGGCAGTAGCCGGGATTAACCGCTCGGATGATGATGACTACGATTCATAGCCGTGTGGTGTCCGGCAGAGTAGAATAGCTTTACACTCGTGGGTCTAGTACAAGGCCTGGTACCGACGACCTGGTACAGATCGCAGGTACCAGCTGGATGCGAAAGGCGCGGGGCCGGCCGCCGTGGAGGTCTCTGGGGAAGGTCTATGCCCAGCAGTGGGCGTCTTTTGGCTAATATGATGATGATGACTCTAAATATGAATCGTAGTCATTGTCACAGCCCATTTCACTGCAAAACTTAGGGCCTCTCCCACGAAAGGGGCAGTTATTGCCGTAATCTCCACGCTCAACGGGTTGAAGTTTGCAGTGTCATCGCATGCCTAAATATAACAATGAAAAACGCTACTGCGCATTTTCCAGTCTACGGATACCCTAAATCTTTTACCTCGAAAACATTAGTCGCCTTGTACGACACCCACGAGTGTAAGGGGTTGGTGCTATTCTACTCGGCCGGCCACCACACGGCGATAGACATGGTTTGGCCATAATATCTAGCACTATCTGACACCTGAGTTGTGGCCGTGGTGGCGACAAGCATTGTCTATAGTCGACGCTCCACATGGCATTTCTATTTATTTATCTGAATTTGATTTCGGCGGCCACAACTTTTTTGATGAAATTCTGTAGTGTTATAGCTATCGCAGCTATTTATCGTTCACCGTCATATAAAAATATAGTCAATTTTTTGAGATCCCTATATACAATTCTATGTAACTTGTCCACGTTTAAAAATGTATTTATTGTAGGTGACTTAAATATCGACATTAAAAGCGGAAATCAAGACAGAAATTTAGCATTTGGGTCATGGCATTTTACGGCTTTATCCCAGCCCATCTTCATCCCACTAGAGGACCTAATTGCTCAGACCATATACTAGGCAAAACTACTCTTCCCCTAAAAAGCCTGGTAATAACAGTACCCTTACAGATCACTGTTCTGTACTATTTAGTTTGCAAACGAAGCTTAGTAGATCTTACGCGGTTTGTTCTCGTGTAAAGCTGAATAATGAAACAATAGCTAGTGACCTTGAAAAACTAGACATGGCCTTCATTTATAACTCAAACGATGCTAACGTAGCAACCGACTACCTTATTAAGGCACTGAAAGATATTACCGAAAAACACACGACAATCACTGTATTACCTAAACGTAGGAAATTAATCAAACCCTGGTTACCCCTGGACTGCTAAGGTGTATAGAAAACCTTGATCGACTGCATAAAAATGTGAAAAAGCAACCGAATAACGAGGTCCTCAAAACAACTTACTACAGATATAGAAATTTCTGCACTAATTTATTGAAGAAATTAAAACGACAGTACGACAAGAAATTAAAACGACAGTGCGTAAAGTTAACTGAATGGCTTCTACAATATTGTTTTTATGACACTAAAGAATTTTTAAATTATAAAAATATGGTTAAAATTACACAGACTTTGTAGAAAAAAGTGCTAAAATTATGTATAAGTGCTATTAATTTTTAATTTTGTGAAATGTGTTAAATATGCTTATATACCTACTAATTTAATATTTATATGCCCAAAATAGGGCTAGACATAGAGAGACATTCAACTTTATAACAACTAAGTTATGTATACACACCTATGTTACAAATAAATGACTTTGAACTTTGAACAAAATACAAATAACAAACGCAGGTCAAAACAAAACAAGGCTATGGCAAGTCATCAAAATCATGTCAAACATGAGTAATGTAAAAACATCTGCTCGAGCTCAAACTGCAGACTCAGCGTCTGCAGTGCAAAATGTGAACTTAGCTAATCGCTTCTTCGCTAGTATTGGAAAACATCTAGCCGAACAAGCGAATGTTACTAACTCACAATCAATTAGGCAACCTCAGTCTTCAACCCAATTTACAAACTTAAACTCGTTTACTTTACTTGAAACGAATGAAAACGAAGTTGAAAACATTATAATGACGTTAAGAAATGACAGCGCTAGTGGCATTGAGAACATTCCAAGTTCGTTTATTAAATGCTTGATTAATAAACGAACGAATAAACGAAATTTAATTTGTGCCTTTCATCGGGCATATTTCCCAAAGTATTAAAAAAGGCCGTAATTAAACCCATTCACAAAAATGGCGATAAATATTGTGTCAACAACTACCGACCGATTAACCAAAATTTTAGAAAGAATTGTCTATAAAAGGCTTGTGGGGTACCTGGAAAGTAATAAACTTTTAGCACCGACGCAGTATGGCTTTAGATCTGGACGATCCACTAGCGATGCAGTAGATAACCTAACAGATTATCTTGTCAGACAACTCGACTAACACAGAAAGTGCTTAGCTGGATTTATTGACATCGCCAAAGCCTTCGATACAATGACTATCCCTATACTTCTGGAAAAACTATATATGCACTAGGTATACGAGGCCTCCCCCATCGCCTCATAGAAAACTACCTCTCTGACAGGACCAAACGCGTTTGTGTTGACAATATCATTAGCGAAGAACTCCCTATCGAATACGGCATTCCTCAAGGATCTATTTTAGGCCCAATTCTCTTCCTGATCTACATTAATGACCTATGTACTGTCCCTCTCGCTAATGGTAGAGTCAATACTAACGCAGACTATAGTGGCTTGCTCTTTAGTGCGGATAGCTGGAGTGAAGTGTTCAGACTGGCGCAAGGTTTCTTCTAAGTAACACAATGGATTAATACGCGCTTACTTTAAACACAGACAAAACGCAGTACATGACTTTCTCTTACAGTTCTATCACTCAACCAACTCAGAAATATACCACAGTAATGTTCTGTAGAACAGACTTACCACCTATCCTATAATATTCTCTGTGTCTAGTTGTCTAAGGTTGCCTGGAAGAAATCGCTTTAAGCGATAAGGCCGCCGGTTGCTTTTCTTTCTTTCCTCTGTTTTTGTTTATTTTATATATATGCAATAAAGAATTTTTCATTTCATTTCATTTCATTTCAACCTCCTCCCAATAAGTTTTCAATAATAGCTCACTCCTGCGCCGCAAACGACCTCCTAAACATGTTTCTGTTTCTCCTAAACACTTATCTGTATAAAAAACTAAATCGTACCCTATGCATTCACCCCATGATTTCCTATATTTGTAAAGTTGCTGTTACAAACTGGTTGAAAGGTAAATCGTACGAGGAAACGGAAAAACTACTCGAAGTGGTCGCTTAGTTTAGAAGGTAACAAAAAATATATTTATTATAAATTATATCAATTACTAACTACTTTCTGTGCAAAATGTAGCCAATACTTTAATTGTTTTATTAATAAGTACATGCTTAAGCACTCATATTCGTCCTAGCGCTTATCCCGGCCTCTGCCAGGGACCGCTTTCCTAAAAATTCTTCTCCACTTAGCCCGGTCTTCGGCATCCTCTCGTCGTAAGCCGTTGGCTCTCGCATCCGACTCAGCGATGTCAATTCATCGCTTCTTGGGTCGCTCACGGGGCCTCTTTCCTGATACCGGCAGGTTCAGGCACCTATTTCCCACATTTTCCTGAGGCTTACGCAACACGTGACCAAACCAGCGCAGATGAGCCTCCTCGATCTTATCTGCGATATCCCTTACGCCGAGGCTGCCACGGATGTACTCGTTACGTATTCGATCGAGTCGCGTAACTCCGCACATCCACCGCAGCATTTGCATTTTGTTGGCGTGGAGTTCGCGAACGTGTTTCGTCAGCGCTAGCCATGTCTCGCAGCCATAGAGCATCACCGGTCTAATTATACTCTTGTATATAAACCCTTTCAGCTTGACAGGGATTTTAGGGTCACAGATGACCGCCGTGAGTTCCGCCATTTGGCCCAAGCTGCAGAGATTCGGGACTTGACATCGTGACCGATATCGCCAGACTCGTGCATCACGGATCCGAGGTATTTGCATTTATCTGTTCTAATGACAGCTTCGTTACCTATACGGATGGTGTCGAGATCCGCGCTGCAGCTGGCCATATACTCTGTTTTGGCGATATTCAGCTTCAAACCACCGTTTTCTAGCACATCCTTCCACGTATTTACTCTGGTCTCAAGGTCCTGCTTAAGCTTGCTCACCAGTACAATGTCGTCAGCGTACTTCATGAGCCAGGGAGGCATGTCCTGAATTTCCGCTGAGAGGGCATCGAGCACAATGCACAAAACAAGTAAGAAACCTACAGTAATCGGGAAGGGATTAGTATGGCCTACGATGGTTTTAACGACAGCTCCAGTGTTGGTATACATGTCCTGTATAATACAAATGTACGCCTCGGGCACAGACTTCGCTCTCAGAGCCCACCAAATTATCTCCCGAGGGACACTGTCGAAAGCCCTCTGCAGGTCGAGAAATGCATAATGCAACGGTTGATTCCTACTGCAATGGGACTCCTGGAGGAGCCTGAGAGCAAAGATTGGATCCATGGTGCTGCAGCCCGGCCTGAAGCCGTATTGGCATTCCGACAAGGAGCATTCCTGGCGAAGTCTCTGGTCAATAATCCGTTCGAATAGCTTCATTGTGTGGCTCATAAGTTTGATACCTCGATAGTTGCCGAACTCTTGCACACTGCATTTTCCTTTATAGATTGGCGTGATAATATTTACGCGCCACGTGTCTGGTATAAGCCCCGTAACTACAATCCTGTTGAAAAGCTCAGTAAGCAAGAGTACGCCCCGGGTCTCCATTGTTTTCCAGGTTTCTATGGGTATTCCGTCATGGCCAATAGCTTTTCCGTTCTTCATACGTACCAGAGACCTCTCCACCTCGACCGGGGTAATCGGGCTTATCATGCCAAGGTTTGCAGGAAGCTGTGGTGGTCGCACGTAGCTTTTATGGCAATACACTTTGTCACATCCAGACTGGCTCGACTCCGCGATTTTGCCAGCTTGTAGACGAGCTTATCTACCCACTACAGCTTTACCAATGTAAAAAGAGAGTCACTGGTTATCTCAAGGAACTCGATTATAGTAGTACAGAGTTGTTACTTACACCAATTAGTTAAATTTTCCCATAGTAATAATTAAAAATCTACTTTATGGATTCAGTTGTACATCATTTTACTAACACTACTAACAAACATATTATGTATACGAGTATTATGTATTATATATCTATATATTCACTTTATCTATATTTTCAAATTATTTGCTAGCAATAAACATTAATGCCCATTTTATAACTATACAAATCTTGGTCACTAGCATAGTGCGAGGGGGGCCTGGTGACCTGAAATACAGGCTTTTTGCCTAGTTTAGGCATCAGTCTCCCACACTTATTATAACTAAGAAATTTGTGTAATGTGAATTGTAAATTACTGGGAGTAAATAAACTTTATTTATTATTATTATTATGCCCCTCCACAGAATCCAACGCATCGTAGAGCGGAGCCAGCCAGGCCTACCGCGCTTTTGCGACCGCCATTTTAGATCGCCGCTTTGCTCCCAAGTACACTTCCTTATCCGATAGTGAATTACTGTGATGCCAATTCCTAAAACATGCCGTTTTATCCCTAATTGCTTCCTGCACCTCACTATTCCACCATCCCGTATTATTGTCAATTCGTCGGCCGCCTTTGGACATGCCGAGTATTGTTCGTCCGAGTTTGAGGATGTATTTCTGATAGTGACACCAGAGCTCATTGGAGGTTTCGCCCTTTGGGCTCCAATCGAGACCTTCGGCTGCCTCCATGAACTCCTGGCTCTTGCTGCTCAGAGTCCACCACTTAATAGACGGTTCGCAGCGTTCTGCCGTAGGCCGTCGACAAATGACCCAGACGTCCATGACAAGGACTCGGTGCTGTGTAGTGAGGCATTCCCCCTGGTTGATCTTGCACTGGGATACATGGCCGATTTCACGTCTTCGGATCAGCAGATAATCGATCTGTGATTGGTGCGGGCCACTTTTATAGGTGATGAGGTGTTCTGGTCTTTTCTGGAAGAAGGTGTTTACTACGGCCAAGTCAGCGGCCAATGAGGTTCGGAGAATATCTTCTCCCTCACTGTTTCGCTGACCGTAGCCAAAGCTACCGTGCACCCGACCGAACTCCTCGCTCCTCTGGCCCACATGACCGTTAAGGTCCGCACCAACCACAATCTGTTCGAAGGACGGTATACGTCGCAGGGTATTATCGAAACTATTCCAGAAGGCATACAGTCATAAGCACTAACCTACATTAACTTGACCTATTAACATCGATGCCTAAGACACAGGTAAACTACTTACTTAGTTTAGGCATCTAATGAATGGAAATGTAGCACGTATCTACTTAATTTACTTAGCTTAAATAACTAGGGTAATAAATAACAAAATTGTTCTACTTAAAGAAGAACCAATTTATTAGATCACATTT
Organism: Blastobasis adustella; assembly: GCA_907269095.1. NCBI lineage: Eukaryota > Metazoa > Arthropoda > Insecta > Lepidoptera > Blastobasidae > Blastobasis > Blastobasis adustella. The sequence goes on from OU026140.1 coordinate 12,490,782, forward strand.
GACATCTGTCGTCATTTCCTTATTTCCACGACATAAAGTTCGTTTTATATTAGCCACAACCGCGCGACCGCAAAAATGAACTTTATGTCTGAGACGCAATGAAGTGATGACAGCTGTCAAAAGTGATCTGTTAAAGTGGCCTTACTTTAAATTATAACATAGATAGGTACTTTTAAATTTAACGGTGTAATTTTAGACTTAAGTTTCTTGAATAAATTTATTTATTTATTATGTCTCCGAATTACACTTTCATTCTTATTATACGACCTCAGTGGTTCAGTGGCCCGGCCGGGAATCGGACCCGGGACCTCTGCGTCGACAAAAACTATCCATAATTTGTGTATCATGCGTATATAATTTGTGTATCATGTGTCAGCCCATACCGGTTCATGCTTCTGCATATGCGCCGACAGCTTAGCTCGATGGTTGAACCCCACCACGCATCGCTCGCAGCGGAACTCGTGTCGGGTGTACGCTTCGCTCTCCCGGGCCTTCGCTCGCTCCTCTTCGACCTGATAAGAAAAACGGATGTTAAGAGCTCGCTTCGCTTCAACATGATAAAAAGGCGGGTGTTATATCGCTCGCTTCGCTACAACCTGATAACAAGGCGGGTGTAATATCGCTCGCTTCGCTACAACCTGATAACAAGGCGGGTGTTATATCGCTCGCTTCGCTACAACCTGATAACAAGGCGGGTGTAATATCGCTCGCTTCGCTACAACCTGATAACAAGGCGGGTGTAATATCGCTCGCTTCGCTACAACCTGATAACAAGGCGGGTGTTAAATCGCTCGCTTCGCTACAACCTGATAACAAGGCGGGTGTTATATCGCTCGCTTCGCTACAACCTGATAACAAGGCGGGTGTTATATCGCTCGCTTCGCTACAACCTGATAACAAGGCGGGTGTTATATCGCTCGCTTCGCTACAACCTGATAACAAGGCGGGTGTTATATCGCTCGCTTCGCTACAACCTGATAACAAGGCGGGTGTTATATCGCTCGCTTCGCTACAACCTGATAACAAGGCGGGTGTAATATCGCTCGCTTCGCTACAACCTGATAACAAGGCGGGTGTTATATCGCTCGCTTCGCTACAACCTGATAACAAGGCGGGTGTAATATCGCTCGCTTCGCTACAACCTGATAACAAGGCGGGTGTTATATCGCTCGCTTCGCTACAACCTGATAACAAGGCGGGTGTTATATCGCTCGCTTCGCTTCAACCTGATAACAAGGTGGATGGTAATTGCTCGCTTCGCTTAAACCTGATAAAAAAGTCGAATAGTATCGCTCACTTCGATTCAGTATCAGGTCAAGATTAGCTTGTCAAGCCTGAGGAGTCGGCCTGGGTGAGTACCACCGCTTTATCTATTTCTGCCGCCAAGCAGCAATGCTTGCATTGTTGTGTTCCGGTTTGCAGGATAAGGTAGCCAGCGCGATTAGAGGCATGAGGCATTTCATCTTAGTCCCCACAGTGACAATGGTACCTGGTGCATTTTATTACTTATATGAAACTTTAGTGCGTGTATCGCAGATGTTGTGGGCGACAGTTATCCCTTTCAATCGAAGAAGCTATCAGTTCGTTTGTAAATAGGTAAAGTGGTATAAAAAAAAAATAGATGGATGTTAATCGCTGCTCCAACCTGATAAAAAGATTAGCAGTTTTTTTTCTTCAACTGTCAAATTGAAAACCTCTACAACGGGTGACATGATAAAGCTCGCATACCTGTTCCCAAGTGAGGATGACCATCTCGACGTTTCCCGGCGGCAGCCCCAGCGCCGCGGGCCGCCGGGGGCGAGTAGAGTCGGCTGCGGACAACATAGCAGGATTGGAAATTTTTCACACAATCATAGCTTTGTAAAGAAAATATTGAATTCTTGATCGTTTTTACTTTAACTTTTTATAAAGGCTTAGCTAATAAAAATTATGTGTTAACTCATACTAAATTTTTGTGGATAAAGTTTTTATTTTATTTGTAAAACTGAAATTTCCTTATATTACATTGTTATTTTGAGTAAGTACTTAGGTGAATGTTGTATATACCTATAATTGGGATGCATATATGTGGGAGATAATATTATTATTGTATTTATCTTCATTTTTATAAAATGCAGGTAGTGTTCTTAAATTAAAAACCACATGCGGGTACACCGCAGTCTATAAAAAGCCGGCCATCGCTCTCGACAGGTCAGACGTTGTCCGACTGCGGACACGGCACCACCAGTGCTCTGAACTGTCTTCCGCAGGTAATCTTGCTTAACCGTATAACTCGTATTATTTCTATGTTCTATTTTGTTATTTCTATAGAAATAACAATTAATAATTGTCAACTTGTCTGTATTTTGCTAAATCTAAGTACATCGCTTATGCTACTAAAATATGTCCTCTCCATCTGTTGCTGTCCATTTATTATATTATTGGTAATAATATACATAGATTTATTATTCATATTTCTTTGTTTAATTCCTATACACGTTCCCCACATCAGAAGTGGGATAAAGGATCCCAACGTCCCACAATATTTCTAATGCAATGTCCTTTGTTTTCATGTAACATGGTGATCTTTTCGCACCGCCCGCATGAGGCTGAGGAAACTGGATGCTTCCGACGACGCGAAGTGTCGAGTGCATGCAGATGCAAAACCAAACATCGTAGGGTCCACACAACTACAGGCTGCAAATTAGCTTTCGGTGAGTCGTTACGAGTTTACTTGATTCAAGTGAGTTTATAACCGAATTAGAATCATTTGTTTCCGCGTAGAACGTGTAACGAACAAAATTGAGAAAGTCCGACTAAGTTTTTATGTACCAAATTACGGAGTTACAATTTAATTTTGTTTTACAATGAATTATTACTGTCTAGAAACGAATACGAACACAAAAGTAAACGTTGAACAATGTTTGTTTGCCGAGGGTATGATTTTATTATAATTTAAACGTGGACCGCCAAAATACGATTATTCTGAAAAGCTACCTTCAACATTGTAAAAAAAAAGTAAGTTTGATTAGTAGGTAACGTAATTTTTGTTGGTGACAAGTTATTTTATCGAAAGGAATGTAAATATATTGACGGTAGATAGTTTCAAATTATGTTTTGAGTGACTTAGTTAATATTGTGACTTACTTTAGTTCGACCTGTTTAAGACTTTGGTAGACGGATTTAAGCAATTAAGTCCATACGTGACGACTATCGAGCAAAGGATTTTATGACATTTATGTGGTTGGTTTTGTTTACTCAAAGCTTGTGGCATCACCGGATGGAGATGATGTTGGTGTTTTACGTACTTGGCTGATGGAGCCTCTGGAAGCGTGGCCAACAGATGGTAGATGTTTCAAGCTTCGTGAAAAAATGTTAAACGATGATGATGATGATAAGAAAGTCCACATATTTTGGTGATTGCTCAATAGTCAGTTACATATGTTAACTTTAGCTTCGAGTACTGAAATTTCATTGATTACCGATACCAAGTAACTATTTCGAGTTCTGTTGTTTTGCCTGTAAGATGAGGCACTGTAAGCAATGGTGAGATTTCATATCCTTCGGCTAGTACAAGTTTGATAGTACCTACACTGTTATTGAGGTTAAACACCCCGATTTATTTTGCTGATTTGGAGTGGCCCGGGAGTCGTGTGTGTGACTCTTTGGGCTGAGAGCCCCGAAAGTCTCGGATGTTGCAAGTTTTTATGTTCTGATTTTTTTGGAAGACGGCTGGATATGAGACCTCTTCGTTATTACAAACATTGTTAAATTGTTTAAAATGAGAACTTACACGTAAAGTAGTCACAGATAGAGTAGACTCGATCGAACAGTGAAAAAAAGTGATGACGATTACTTTACTTGTTTAGTTGTTTTAGTGTGGTAACCGATAGACACAAACTTAATGAATGTAATATCTTATTCTTGTAGGTCAGAAGTACTAAAAATGTTACATAGTCTGTTTTGTAAATCCATGGGGTGGGAGCCTGGTGACCTGTATCACAGGTTCTATGGAACCTATTTCAGGCACCAGTTTCTCACTAATAAATATAGCTACAAAAATTATATAGTACTGACCTACTTACGTATCATTTATTTGTTTGTGAAAAAATAATAAATGCTTGTTTTATTTTTATTATTATACTGTTACCTAAAACTTTTGAAGGCAGAAAGAGGCTTTCCATTTCCAAATTTGGAAATTATGTATCTAATGTAAAGAACGATACATTTTTAGAGACGTTAACACAGTTGAATGAAAGCGTTTTACCGCGCTGGTAGACAAATGAAAGTAGGTTATATTTTGAATTTGATTACTAATGAGACCTGAAGCAAGTGACTTAATGGAAAATGAATTTCCGATTCTGTTATCCACGGACCGTGACCGTGGCAAAACTCAGTTGCTCTTTTATGACGCTGCTTAAGATATTGGCTAAATAGAAGTTGCAGCGCTGGGAATTTGCATTGCATACTACTTGCAGTATAGTTGTTTAGGTAGTGAGTACGGGTCAATGGTGTGGAAAGTTCCTACATGATTTACGATGAATCAAATACAAAAAATAAGGAGACTAGTCAATTGTTTTGTCTAGGGTACAAGAGTAGAGTGTAATTTCTTTAATAAAATGTGATTCCGATGTAAAGCCCTAGAGTTGGCTAGTATGTAATCACGGGGATTGGAAATCCTACCTAATGGATGATCACGGCGATGATCATCAGGTTGATCACAGATGACGACTGATAGATAATTATAAAGTTGAAATTTTTATTGTAAGTTCGGGTAGAGCAACCGGGATAGCTCTGTGTGATTGTATTTGAAGATACAGACGCCTTGCAATAACAGAGGTGACATGTTCTGAAATGTTTATTTTAGGTACATTATTAACGATTAACGACTCAGTAATTGAAATTTGTGACTGATGCCTAGAAGCTGTTCATTGGTAATATCTTGATTCAATTTTGATGTTGGGCGGTAGAGATAATGTTATTTTCGTGGAGATGACACGGTGAATGTTGGTTTGGGTCTAGGACGATTACTTGTTGTGTAACTCACGTGTTGTGATGGCAGATGGACTGCATTACTTGTGATAGTCTGTATACGATGCACTGAATAGATTTGGTCGAAGGACTGACCACGAGCTGATAAAGTAAAGTGGGCTTAGTAAAGTAAAGCTTGTTAAATTTACTATTTTACGATTTTAGCAATTTCATATTGAGATACTGTATAGTCTAACAGTAGTGTATCTACATACAAGAGTACATCCAGTACTGTACTAGCTTCTATGTATTACAAAGGTACTACTAGAGTCTATAAGTACCTACGGATTACAAAAGTACGACGAATCAACGTCACTAAGTGGAACCGTTAGCAATGTTTATTGATTTCGATTTGTATTTCCACGAGTTAAGGAATATTGTTTTGAGTTTAGAATGATAAGAGGAGAGCTAGTATAGTCTTTTACAACCATAGGGTCAGGAATGATCGAGCGAACATGGTACTGTGCTGTGGTATTTTAGTTTCAGGTAACACACGAGGGCGGTCTTGAGCCTAGACATCATGTTGAATAAAATACGCAACGTCAATCGAAGCACCGCCTTGCGGGTTGCTGGAAATACTGTAATGACATCATATTCGGCTCGCGGCCGTGGTCAGGACGTGGAACTAGCTGCTCATCCATTAATGAGAGAAGTCTTGATTTATTGCCTCACGTCACATGGCCGTTCTCCATAAATGCATAAATGGGAGTGTTGCATAATGGATCATCAAGGGACCTTCGTTCTTCGTTCATCGGTGCTCCGACGAATTGAGCTGTACAATATATCGATGGCCAACGATGTTATACTGGGTGTTTGGTGCGATGTGCGGGTCATTTGATTTGACCGTTGCCCTGTGATTTGGCATTTAATTGTAGTTGATTTGGCCACTGATTTGAGAATTGGCATTTGGGGTCATATGATTTGACCATTGCCATGTGATTTGGCCACTGCCGTGAGGATTGGCATTCAGGTACCTGTGATTTGACTATTAGTACCATGAGATTTGGTGTTTATATGGCTCATGTGATTTGGCCATTGCCATGCAATTTGGCGTATTCTACCAACTACAGAAGGAACACCTTTCTATCGTGAGCAATGAATAATTTTAATTAAATCAATAATTTTAAATAAATTTAATTAATCTTGATTTATTTAACACAAGTTGTGAGTCAGCAAGAGACCGCATACTCAACTATTACTTCGACGCGTTGTGGCATTTTTGAAACCATGTTATTATGGAGTTGACTATTGTTGCATTACTTTCGAGTATTGTAGGTATATTTTAGTTTAAACTTGAAATCGTAAAGTCTTGTAGACTGTTCGGTATGCTTGACTTTTAGTTAAGTATGTATTAAATTATCCAGCTTTTATCGGTGGAAGCCTGTAATTGGCTCTGTGCTAATATAAAATAATACTGGTATTATTATATATTGTAATCATTGCTGTTATTTTTCCTTAAGTAAATAGGATAAAAAGTATGATTTCGGTCACGTTTGACAAATTAAATTGCTACGATCATGAGACCTAATCAGTATTTCCTAAATAGATAATTTAATTGGATTTTACATTGATGCTAGTTGATGTAAATTGATTATCTTTTTAGTAAATTGTCATAATGTAACTCGAGTAAAGATACGTGCATTGCATTGTCATGATATAATTCGACCCTAAGTATTCTTTAAGGATTGAATTTTATTGTTTCCTAATGTTAAATATCTCTTTCCTATGTTACACATACATTTTTGTTTAATTGTAATTTTGAGATAGTGTATCGCAAGCCAATTAGGCTGCTCGTCAGTATGGCCGTGTGGGAGATAATATTATTATTGTATTTATCTTCATTTTTATAAAATGAAGGTAGTGTTCTTAAATTAAAAACCACATGCGGGTACACCGCAGTCTATAAAAAGGCGGCCATCGCTCTCGACAGGTCAGACGTTGTCCGACTGCGGACACGGCACCACCAGTGCTCTGAACTGTCTTCCGCAGGTAATCTGGCTTAACCGTATAACTCGTATTATTTCTATGTTCTATTTTGTTATTTCTATAGAAATAACAATTAATAATTGTCAACTTGTCTGTATTTTGCTAAATCTAAGTACATCGCTTATGCTACTAAAATATGTCCTCTCCATCTGTTGCTGTCCATTTATTATATTATTGGTAATAATACACATAGATTTATTATTCATATTTCTTTGTTTAATTCCTATACACGTTCCCCACATATAAGTAATATACCTTGTCTAAACTAAATTGTAACTTTTATATGGGTACTCTGTTGGTATATTAAATAAATAAGTTCAATCTCTGAATTCAAAATTGTTTTAGAATTATTTAATGTAATATACATCTTAGTGTCGGAGGCCAAGACTCATTTTGGTCGTAACGTCAACATAGTAAGTAAGTATTATGTAATGAAATTTATGCGTTAGGTATCTCATAAGTTCTGATATAATATATGCATGCTGTGTCTACTTCGAGAAGGATGTGCACTGTTTTCTACCATACGAGCTTTGTTAATTAATCTCAGCTTAGAATAAATGCACAAATCCCTTCGACAAAACCTGCGGCTTCGTTCCAAATCCCGGTCGAAGCCGAAGGTTATTAACAAGCGTCGAATAAACTGGAAAATATTTTTTTTTTATTATCCTAGATAAACTTTAACAAATAGTATAGAATACCTTTCTATATTATAAAGCCAATATAAACCTTCAATATTAGTTTTTAAATCATTTATATTTTTGATTTAGAAATAAGTAGTGCCTGTTGTGTCGTCTATATGTATGATGTTTCTCTATGTATTTTACTGTGTGCAATAAACTGTTAAATAATAATAATAATAACAAAAGGCTCTAGCCAATCTTAAACAAATTTCTTAACGCTTTTAATCCTTCGGCCGAAGGTTGTGGCGATAGCCTTCTTGGTAGGTAGGCACTTGATTGAAATTTGTATTCAAGTACATTGTGCTATCTTGTTGCTGTTGGTTTTTAGTATATCATAAAATTTTTGAGTTTCGGTATGTGAAAACTAGTGGGTAGAATTGTGTTTGTAATTAGGTACGTAAGTGTAATGTTGTTATAAATTTGTGTGCACCGCCTGCAATTTTTATTACCAGTTTTCGGGGTAGACTGGTAGATAAAGCTACAAAGCTTTAACTCCACCTTTGTACTATTTTGTGCATAAAGTATTAAATAAATAAATAAATGAGGGTTTTCACGATATCAGATGACGCTAGTGAGGCGTAAGGTCTGTTGTCAACATACTGCCGTGCAATTGGGCGGAAACGACTGCTGTATAATAACAAATCTATTCCAGCCAATGGCAGGGCTTCATTTTGACAGCAGACCTCACGTCGCAGAAACGCCATCTCGCGGATTTTGGAATCGGCTACAATTACTAATACTTATACATCGTCATCATCTTGGCGTCTATGTCCCGGTTGCGCTCTCGCGCACGAGGGTCCGGGGTCGGCCATGACCATGATCCAGGATTTGGCAGGTCAGGTAATTACAGTGGAGCGACTGCCATCTGACCTCCATGACCCTGCTACCAGGGGAACCTGACCAGATTGAATCATGGTTACACATCCAGTCGCCTGAATGTACAGGTTTCATTACGATGTTTACCCTCACCGTAAGAGCATCGGTTAGTATTCAACTAAAGTACATAACTCAGAAAACAATCATTGGTACATGGCCGGAGCGGGATTCGAACCCGGGACCTTTGGCTTACGAGTCGGATACTGTAACCGTTCGGCTACCGACGCTCTCAATTACTAATACTTATACATAAATTTGTTTAAAAATTTAATCTTGAACTTTTATTGGAGTGACTGTAATAATTTATATAGAAAGGTAATTTAAACCATCTTTAGCAGTTGCTCCAGAGATGATAATATCTTGCAATTTATTTGTTAAAATAATAAAAACCACCTTCGGCGAAACCTTCGGCTTTGGCCGAGTTTCGGGCGGAAGCGTAAGCTTTCTCCGAAGGTGGTTTTTTTGGCCGAAGGTGGCCGAAACCGAAGCCGGAGCTTCGGTCGGACATATTCGGTCGCATGATAATCACGCTTTTCATCAATCCTACAATATACAGAATACTTGTTTATTATAAGATCAGTAGAATAATAAGGAACCAGATACAATGTTGCAATCGCTTTTATAGACGCAAACCTTAGTGTTATGAAGTAGATTTATGATAAAATTGTATTTAATAATAAGTATAATAAAAATATACACTAATACCTACATCTTAATTGTACACTAATACATATAAAATTGACTAAACTAAAACCTTATAGTTATAAGGCTTAATCCTACTAATATTATAAATGTGAAAGTTTGTGTATGTTTGTTACTTCTTCACGCCTATCCGGATAAACGGATTTGGATGAAATTTGATAGGTAGCTAGATTAGGGTCTGTAGTAACACATGGGCTACTTTTTATTTCAAATCTAAGTTAAAACTGCTTGCCTAAAGGCAATCTGCCAATGAAGATGGAAGCCATTGCAATTCAAATTGAATTGAATTGACAAGAAAGAATGGCAACACTGAATAATTTACCTTGTTTTTTCGTTCTTCTCCCCTTCTTCTGGACTTTGACTTCTGTATCTTTCTGCGTCTTATTCTTCAACGGTTCTTCGTCTGACTCGTCGAAATCTTCTGTTTTTTTGGCCTTTACTGTTGTCTTCACCTTCTCTTTTGTCTTGTCACGTTTTTTTCTGACTTTTGTCAGCTTTTCAGCTTTGCTTTTGGGTTGCTCTGGCGGCAGTTCTGTCTTTGGAAGAAATAATATGTATTATATACTCAATATACTATGTGTAATATGTATTTGTGTATGTAGGTAGACCAAATATCTCGCTCGCAAATAATTAGTAACTTTCGATTTCTTTCCAAGGTTTGCTGGTAGAAACTCAACTGTTAAGCTCGCCTCTGCACTTAAGTTACCTTCTGTAAAATTACATTTAATATTTTGTATACAATCAAGAATAAGAAGAATGTATTTAAGAAATATATGAGTAGTTTATCAGTTTTCTGGCATCCATAACACCCCTTACATCGAGGCTAGATGGCGCTGAGTGAATTTGTCCAAGCATATTAACTTTTTTTTAAATGTAATCTGGTCAACAACCATGACCCAATCAGCTTAGGTTCCCCTGTTAACAGGGTCGGGATTCGAACCTGATATAGGAAAAGCACAAGAAAGAAGATCTTTATCTATCATAGGAGAGACATAGCGGGTACCTAAGGTTTAAAAGGCTAATATTGTCAAGCATCTACTTACTGTCAGCTCCTGATCTCCATCTTCCAAAAGGCAGTCGTCGTCATCAAAACCATCAGAATCATCGCAAGTGCCACCATCTTCTATCTTCACAAATATCATCTGATCCTTACCAAGAACGTTGTGTGGATTTGAATCTGTTTTACCATCTTTACCTGACCTTTTACTTCTTCTAACTGTTATTTCATCAATGGCATCAGAGTCAGCTGCTTCAGTGTTACTCCAACTTAGATCTACATCTATCTTGTTTTCATTATTTACTGTCGTATTATTACTGGGAAGATCTTCTTGAAGATCATTGACATCTTCTTGAAGTTCTTCAGTGACTTCTGTATAGATGTAAGTGTTGTCTTGTTGGTGACGTACGGTTGTTTTGGTGAGTTTAGACAGTACTGGGAGGTCGGATGAGTTGTCGAGCTGGAATATTAAAATTGTTAGTTTTTTGTTGTCTTTACGTTACTCAGTATTAAAGATATACTGGTATTTTAATATTGTCAATTATATAAAATACAATGTCAATTAAATAAAATCAATATCAAAATTAAAACTAAAACTATATGGGTATCTGTAAGTGCATTACATCGTCTTAACTTAAACGAGAGGCCCCACTCTTTGTTATTCCCGGTCCAAAGGTGCCCATGACACTAGCGGCATTGCCACGCTGTATGGCGATGGACAGCCTCTGTAACAGGAATGACCCAGAGCGAGGGTCGCCCCCCCTCTCCCTCATACGACGGCGCACATCTTTAATAAAACCTCTCGCCTCCTCACACCAACACCCGGTCGATTCCGCAGCGAGTGGGCCAAACAAATAATTATTTTGTATTTTAATGAAACACACGGGCCAAGTATTTTTAAACACTGTTTGTTATTGTTAATTATTGTTTATCAGGCACGCAGTTGTGAACAACTGTTGGATTACATGTATCCGTTGTGTGTGTTTGTATAAATAATAACAATTTACATACGGACAAAAATCATCAGGTGGTAGGACTCTGTCAATCCTATAGAGTGCGCCTGGGTGAGTACCACCACCTTAATAGTAGTTACAATAAGAATTTAAAAATAAATAGTTTACAATAAGAATGTTATACCAACTGTACCACCGTGCAGACTGCACAACCACCGAACAGATTGGCATCTCTTTAAGTCTCTAGTGGCGAGTAACTTAGACACGACAGTTCCGCTTAAATCGCTGATAGCGACATCATCATAGCAGTTGAAAAGTTCAATGAGTGCATTCAACAATCAGCATGGGTTTCAACTCCCCCTACTCGAGGTGGGCGTGACCTTAACCATTCGCTTTCCTTTCGCGAGCTACTAGCTGAAAAGCGGAGAGCAAGAAAACGGTGGCAGGAAACAAGACACCCTTCCGATAAAAAAATCTCAACCAGCTTACGACTGAACTCAAGAAATACCTCTTAGATGACCAAAACCAGGCTCTGCACCAGTATTTGCAAAACCTTGATTCTACAAAATCTTCGGATTACGGTCTCTGGAAAGCCACAAAAAATGCAAGAGACCAGTCACTCAGGTTACTCCTATAATGAGAGAAGACGAAGCATGGGCTAATAGTGACACAGATTAAGCTAGTACTTTTGCTTTGCACCTCAGCAATGGTTTCACTCCAAACGCATCAGTTGAAGTAAGATCAACTGTAACAGAGGTTGAGACGATACTTGGCACAGAAGACCAACTTGATCTTCCTATAAACAAATTCTCTGTTGCAGAGGTGAAATCTGCCATCAAACGCATTCACCAGAACAAGGCGCCTGGCTATGATTTGATTACACCAGAAATATTAAAGAAAATACTAAATGAAGGTATACCACCCTCCGAACGATATTAGGGCAAAGCGGGATGTAAACAAATTCCAAAGCAAACTTAAGCAATTCTTATATAAAAAGGGTTATTATTCTGTAAAGGAATATTTAGACGACAGGATTTAATTTAAGTAGTATTTATAACATAGTATATTTGCCATACCCACATGGGTTTCATGATGTAAGTACTTTAAAATTGTAAGACCTTAATAACCTCATGAATGCAATAAATACATTGATTGATTGATTGATTCATTGACTATATCTAACACAACTGTTTAATGCTATCTTGTGGAGAGGATTTGTGCCTTCACAATGGAAAGTAGCACAAATCATCATGATACCTAAACCTGGGAAATCACTAACAGACAGAAAATCTTACCGACAAATAAGTCTACAACCCATTGTTTCCAAGCTCTCAGAAACACTGTTCCTACGAAGAATGATGCCAATAATTAACGCTAAGCAATTATTTCCCGACCATCAGTTTGGATTTAGAAAACAACACGGAACCATTGAGCAGGTGCACAGGCTTGTCGAGAATATTCACCTGCCTTTTGAAAATAAAAAATACTGCTCGGCAGCGTTCCTAGATATATCACAGGCCTTTGATCGTGTTTGGCACGAGTCTGTGTCAAAATCAAGAAGAATCTGCCAACAAATTATTACCATTTCATAAGATCTTACCTCAAGGAACGTTACTATTTTGTCAAACAAGGTGAAAGTACGTCATACGTACGACTTGTATGACATACATGCAGGATTTCCCAAGGCAGCGTCATGGGCCCAGTACTCTACCTTCTGTACACCAGTGACTTGCCCATTCCGGAGGGTGTTGTGACTGGCACGTTCGCGGACGACACCGCTACTCTGGCAGTCGACGATGATCCAGATGTTGCTTCAAGCAAACTACAAAAGAGCCTGGACAAGGTATCGGATTGGCTGAAAGATTGGAAAATCAAGGCAAACGAGATAAAATCAGTTCACGTGACATTTGCTCTGCACAGAAAAACATGCCCACCTGTAACATTGAACGAAGTTGTGGTACCCCAAGCTGTGGATGTTAGATACCTGGGCCTGTATCTGGATAGGCGTCAAACATGGCAGAAACATATTTTCACGAAGAGTAACGCTCTTGGTCTGGAACTAAGAAAACTTTACTGGCTTATTAATAAAAAATCACGATTGACGCGCTACATAATAAACTTTTGGTAAATAAGTGTATACTAAAGCCAATATGGGCCTAAGGCATTATGCTATGGGGAACAGCCTCTAGATCTAATGTGGAAATCCTACAAAGATTCCACTCGAAGGTTCTGCAAATTCTAGTGAATGCACCTTGGTTCGTTACAAACGCCAGACTGCATCATGACCTTATGGTATATACTGTTAAAGAGGAGATCAAATCAAGAGCCCAAATATACTCAAAGCGCATTGAACATCACCAAAACAAACGGCCGGACTTTAAAAGATTAAAACGAAATTATCCAAGAGACCTACTAATCAAAATATGCTGAGTGCTGAATGATAGATTGGAGGTGCTATCGGGCACCTACCTAGCAAGACCACTCTTCCAATCATAACTGACTGATAAATGTCGAAAAGAAAAAAAAAGACAGATGGCAGTAGAAACCAAAAAAAAAAACAAAAAAAAAAGACAAATATCATCTGGTCAGTACCAAGTTTGTTGTGGGAATTTGAATCTGTCTTACTATCAGTCTTACTAACAATTTCAGTAGTCTTCCGTGATGTCCTTTTACTTCTTCTAACTGCTTTTTCTTCAACAGCATCAGTGTCAGCTGCTTGTCTATTACTCCGACTTAGATCTACATCTATATCGTTTTCATTATTTACTGTTGTATTATTACTGGGAAGATCGTTTTGAAGATCAGTACGTACGATTGTTTTGGTGCGTTTAGACAGTACTGGAAGATCGGATGTGTTGTGGAGCTGGAATATTAAAATGGTTAGTTATTTGTTCTTTTTTCATTTCTCAGTATTGAAGATATACTGGTATTTTAATGAAACACAAGGGCCTCGTATTATTAAACACACCTATTATGATTATTGTTTATCAGGCACGCAGTTGTACACCACTGTTGCATTACCTGTATCCATTGTGTGTGTTTGTATAAATAATAACAATTTACAAGGAAATTATGCAACAACAATCTACTAACAAAACTAGTTACGATATAAGCTACGCTCAAATAACGAAAACCGATAAAAAGGCCCGTGAAAACTCTAATCCTACAATACCAACAAAACCAACAAATCCTGGTAATGAAGACATAAAGGACACGATGAAGCTCATGAAGGAAATGTTGCAACAACAATTTCCTCTTATAAATTTCATAATAACCCTAATGTCAAAACTTCAAAATACAACTCCTTAAAATTTATAACATGGAATGTTAATGGGCGATCCCAACATACCCTAGAGGTGCAAACATTTTTGGAAACACACAAAGTGGATATCATGTTAATAGCCGAGACCCGCTTCACGTCGAGAAGTTACTTTATAATAGCAAACTATAAAGTATATCACACCATTCAACCAGACGGAAAGGCTCACGCGGGATCAGCCATAGCAGTAAGAAGTAAAATAAAATACCATCCTATCAAGTCTTACCAAAAAGAAGAAATTCAAGCTACTAACATAGTTATAGAGGATAAGCTCGGTGAAATTACAATATCTGCTATCTACAGCCCCCTTAAACATAATTTGAAAGTCACAGACTATAAAAATAAGCTTTTGGGTCCAGATTTATAGCTGGAGGCGACTACAATGCCAAAAATACCTATTGGGGATCTCCAACATATTGGCCAACGGATCGAAAAAAGAGCCCCGACTTAATAGATTTTTGTGTAGTGAAGGGCATATCCAGTGTGCACTTTGCCTGTCGACCTATGACAGACCTTTCTTCTGATCATTCTTCTGTTGAAATAGTTTACTATAAGAATGTTATACCAACTGTACCACCGCACAGTGGTTCCGTAGTAGGTCATAGGGCTCGGATGGCAATGATTGAGCTAAGCCATGATATCTGGCTCAGTTACTCACTAATTGTCATACTACCTGAGGGTATAAAAGGTTTTGCAATCTATTGTTCGCAACATTCCTTTTTCGGTACCTGAAGTGAACACATCTAATTAGTCACCAACCGTGTTATCACCAAGCGCTCAATTAGCCCAAGACGCGACGCGTGTGTTCAAGATCAAACTTGTGTGTGACCTGTTATTTTGCAATGGACATTCAAGTTACAGGTATGTATTATTAATTTACTTCACTACCTTGCATTTTTAATCTACCATTTTTTTTTTTAAAGAGTGCTTCGCCGCCGTACCATTTCTAACGTATTTATTTCTGTATATTTTTTATATTGAAGCTTTTACTTATGTTTGTATCTACTTGTACTATTAAATTTAGTATAAAAATATAGGTTAAAATGTCTACTACTAGGCTTACAAACATTTATTTGCGGAAAGCTGCAGATGTAAGGTGCAGCCAGGGTCTACGCTGCGCGCCTGGGTGCGTATCACTTGCTACGAAATATGTATTGTGTTTTAATTCGCATTAAACTTTTTTTGTTTTGTTTTAGGAACTAGTATTAAGTGTTCTTTCAAAAGAATGCTTGTACTAGATACTTGGCTGTCTATTAAAGACAGTAAATCTGAACTGGAGCGGTGGCGTCGAGTTTTTCAAGCTCTGAAACAATTGCTGCCTGATGTTGAGAATTTTATTGCTGATGACTTGGAAACAAGAGTTTCTAATCTTTGTACAAGATTTGTGGCTATTTGGAAGCAAGTATCTCGCAAACATAAGTAGAATTACAATCATTGTTAGATCATACTGCGTGCCGGATACTAGAATCCCAAAACAATGTTTTGAATAATATTGACCTTAACAAAGAATTTGTTTTGATTGGAAAATGGGGTTTTGATGGGAGTACGGGGCATAGTGAATATAAACAGTGTTTTGGAGATTCTGGTATCGAGGATGATGGCAGTATGTTCGTTACTTCATATTGTCCTCTTCAATTGATTTGGAAGTCTAATACTTCCGACCCAGACCAAATAGTTTGGAAAAACCCTCGCCCTTCTTCCACCAGGTATTGTAGGCCTATTCGATTCCAGTTTGCCAAAGAATCGAAAGACCTTTCTGTGCAAGAAGAAGCTTATTTCAAGACTAAAATTGACAATTTACAACCATCTTCTTACACTTACAACGGACGTGAAATAAAGGTGCAGCATTCTTTACAATTAACCATGGTTGATGGTAAAGTGTGCAGTGCTCTGAGTGATACATCTTGTAGTAGGTGTTATATTTGTGGTTCAACTCCAAAAGAGATGAATGATATTGATAAATCACCTAGTAAAACTGTGGATAGTAGTAAATATCAATTCGGACTATCTCCTCTTCACTCGTATATCCGATTCTTTGAATATTTTATTCATGTTTCTTATAGATTAGATTTCAAAAAATGGCAGGCGCGTTCATCAGACGATAAAGTTCTTTTTGCACAGAAAAAACAACATGTCCAGCAACAGTTTAGGCAACAACTTGGTCTAATAGTCGACAAACCGCGAAGTGGAGGAAGTGGCACATCCAACGACGGAAACACTGCCAGAAGGTTTTTTCTAATTCAGCTATTTCAGCGGAAATTACTGGATTAGATAAAAACCTTATTGATAGATGTCATAATCTACTGCAGTGTCTTTCATCGGGATACAAAATTAATAGCGCTGCTTTTAAAGAGTATTCCTTAGACACAGCACGTAAGCTTGTTGCTACCTATCCATGATACAACTTGCCCTCGTCTGTACATAAGGTCCTCATTCATGGGTCGGAAGTAATTGAACACTCATTATTATCAATAGGTGAACTTTCGGAAGAGGCCGCCGAATCTTGCAATAAATTGGTAAAACAATTTAGGCGTGACAACACGAGGAAAATGTCTCGGGTTGTCACAAACACCGACTTGATACATAGACTTCTCCTTAATTCGGATCCTTATATTTCTGGTTTAAGACGGTTACCACAGAAGAAAAAGTCTATTCTAACAAAAGAGGTGTTGAATTTGTTGTCGGTATAGAATAAAATATATATGTATAGCTATATAATAAGCACTAGATTTAAATTATTTAGGATATAAGTCCTGTTATATAATTGTTAAAATTGAAATATATATATTTTTTGTCTATTTCTGTGTTTTTAGTTCGATGATAGTTAGGTACTTACATTATTTGTAATATAAAATGTAAATATTTAAGTTTAATAGTTACTAAGTTTCAATTCTTTTCGCAAGTATAATAAATGCATTATTTTTTTAAATAAAATTTGTTTTTAACAATAATTTGTTTATTTTTTATTGTATTATAACGTAAAGTATTAAAAAAAAACATAATAATGATAATTAGCATTGATAACGACAGTCATTACTATCGCGAAACCCTATGACCGGTACTCTTAGGGCGCGGAACCACTGTGCACCGTGCAGACTGCACAACCACCGAACAGATTGGCATCTCTTTAAGTCTCTAGTGGCGAGTAACTTAGACACGACAGTGACATCATCATAGCAGTTGAAAAGTTCAATGAGTGCATTCAACAATCAGCATGGGTTTCAACTCCCCCTACTCGAGGTGGGCGTGACCTTAACCATTCGCTTTCCTTTCGCGAGCTACTAGCTGAAAATCGGAGAGCAAGAAAGCGGTGGCAGGAAACAAGACACCCTTCCGATAAAAAAATTCTCAACCAGCTTACGGCTGAACTCAAGAAATACCTTTTAGATGACCAAAACCAGGCTCTGCAACAGTATTTGCAAAACCTTGATTCTACAAAATCTTCGGATTATGGTCTCTGGAAAGCCACAAAAAAATGAAAGAGACCAGTCACTCAGGTTATTCCTATAATGAGAGAAGATGAAGCATGAGCTAATAGTGACACAGATAAAGCTAGTACTTTTGCTTTGCACCTCAGCAATGGTTTCACTCCAAACGCATCAGTCGAAGTAAGATCAACTGTAACAGAGGTTGAGACGATACTTGGCACAGTAGACCAACTTGATCTTCCTATAGACAAATTCTCTGTTGCAGAGGTGAAATCTTCTGCCATCAAACGCATTCACCAGAACAAGGCGCCTGGCTATGATTTGATTACACCAGAAATATTAAAGAACATACCATATGAAGGTTTACTATATCTAACACAACTGTTTAATGCTATCTTGTACAGAGCATTTGTGCCTCCACAATAGAAAGTAGCACAAATCATCATGATACCTAAACCTGGGAAATCACTAACAGACAGAAAATCTTACCGACAAATAAGTCTACAACCCATTGTTTCCAAGCTCTTAGAAACACTGTTCCTACGAAGAATGATGCCAATAATTAACGCTAAGCAACTATTTCCCGACCATCAGTTTGGATTTAGAAAACAACGCGGAACCATTGAGCAGGTGCACAGGCTTGTCGAGAATATTCACCTGGCTTTTGAAAATAACCAATACTGCTCAGCAGCGTTCCTAGATATATCACAGGCCTTTGATCGTGTTTGGCACGAGTCTGTGTCAAAATCAAGAAGAATCTGCCAACAAATTATTACCATTTCATAAGATCTTACCTCAAGGAACGTTACTACTTTGTCAAACAAGGTGAAAGTACGTCGTTCTTACGACTTGTATGATATACATGCAGGAGTTCCCCAAGGCAGCGTCATGGACCCAGTACTCTACCTTCTGTACACCAGTGACTTGCCCATTCCGGAGGGTGTGGTGATTGGTACGTTCGCGGACGACACCGCTATTCTAGCAGTCGACGATGATCCAGATGTTGCTTCAAGCAAACTACAAAAGAGCCTGGACAAGGTATCGGATTGGCTCAAAGATTGGAAAATCAAGGCAAACGAGACAAAATCAGTTCACGTGACATTTACTCTAAGCAGAAAAACATGCCCACCTGTAACATTGAACAAAGTTGTGGTACCTTGGAATTCTAGTGAACCTTGGTTCGTTACGACCGCCAGACTGCATAATGACCTTATTGTACCTATTGTTATAGAGGAGATCAAATCAAGAGCCCAAATATAATCAAAGCGCATTGAACATCACCCAAACAAACGGCCGGACTTTAAAAGATTAAAACGAAATTCTCCAAGAGACCTACTAATCAAAATATGCTGAGTGCTGAATGACAGATTGGAGATGCTATCGGGCACCTACCTAGCAATTAACTGAAATGTCGAAAAGAAAAAAAAAGACATGAAAGTTGATAAAAAAAAAAAAATCAGGTCAGTACCAAGTTTGTTGTGGGAATTTGAATCTGTCTTATTATATGTACTAACAATTTTAGGTGTCTTTCGTGATGTCCTTTTACTTCTTCTAACTGTATTTTCTTCAACAGCATCAGTGTCAGCTGCTTTGGCGTTACTCCAACTTAGATCTACATCTGTATTGTATTCATTATTTACTGTTGTATTATTACTGTTAAGGTCTTCATGGAGATCAGTGGCTTCCGTATGGATGTAAGTATCGTCTTGTTGGTGACGTACAGTTGTTTTGGTGAGTTTAGACAGTACTGGAAGGGTGGATGTGTTGTTGAGCTGGAATATTAAAATGGTTATTATTATTAAAATTTGTAAAAATCATTGTGTGAATTATTAAGTACTAGTGGGCCTTTAGTGACTTCGTCCGCATGGCGTTCTACTCCTACCCTAAACATACCCTACTCGTACCCTACATCTACCCTAACCTACCCCCACCAATCCTTTTTTCTTTCATACAAACCTTGCCCTAACAAGTACCAACACAACAAAAATAATTAGGAATTAGTTCAATTGAAGCAGCCGTTCTGAATATTGTTTCTTTGGATTATTTTATTGCACTTTTCCTATTGAAATAAAACTTTTTGACGATAAAATAACGCTGTTACTCGCTGCTAATGCAGCTGAAGGGACAATCAAATCTTTCCTCTTTAAAATATTAATATGGATCGGCCGTGTGGTGTCCGGCAGAGTAGAATAGCACCAACCCCTTACACTCGCGTGTGTCGTAGAAGGCGACTAATGTTTTTGAGGCAAAAGATCAAGAGTCTCCGTAGTCTGGAAAATGGGCAGCAGCATTTTCCATTTTTATATTTAAACACTGCGATCTCCAACCCGCCAAGCGTGGAGATTATGGCAATAACCTCCCCTTTCATGGGAGAGACCCTAAGTCCTGCAGTGGACTGTTACGAGCTGTGATGATGATAGATTTGTGAATGAGTCAGGAAAAATCTTAGGTATTTAGTGCTGAAAGACACCAGATAAAATATAGATTTAGTATTAAAATAAACACTTTGATTTATATTTAGCAGTGTAACTTGTTATATTTAAAAAAATGCTTACCGTGTATTTCACCAATGACTTGTGTGCTTGCTTTATTTGTTCCTTGAACACAATCAGACGTCTCATCAGCGACGAGCACTCCCAGCATAACGATATTGGGCAATTTATGAGATCCTGGAAAGTTTAACTATATAACTACCTATAAAAAAAGGTCCAACATGTTTCTCAATAGCAATCTCATCCAATTAGTAGAAAATCCTACAAGGTTTAGACAAGGGAATGAACCATCTCTACTAAATTTGGTAATGGTTAATGAAGACTCTTTGATTAAGGAGATTATTCATAGGCCCCCGATTGGAAAAAGTAATCATTGTGTCCTTGAGTTTTGCCTTCAGTGTCTGTCAGATAAAACAAACAGTGTACCTATCCTCTGACGTCAATACCAATTTATTGACTATGAAAAATTTAACTCAGATCTATCTGATTCTCTAATTAATTTGAACCTGTCAGGCGATCTGATCTACTTTGGGGAGACACATTATTCGCAATCAACACTATTCTTAATAAGCATGCTCCTGAAAAGATAATAAGAAAAAAACCTCGAAACAAGTCCTGGATTGATGACAATATTATAAGACTAGTCAAAGAGATTTAAGTTTGTTGGGACAAATACAGAACATTTAGAAGTGAAGAGGAATACTCGAAATATAGAGAGATTAATAACAAATGTGTTGCACCAACAAGAAAACGTCGCAACATCCATGAGAAAAAAATATTGGATTATGGGAATAAAGCCTTTTACTCCCACATAAGGCAGTCCACCACATCCAAAGTTGGTATTCCCAATGCTATTGTTACACCAATTTATAAAAAGGGGTACAAAACCCTGCCAGAAAACTTTAGACCAGTCAGCCTTACGAGTAATCCGGTAAAGGTCATGGAGAGAATCATCTGTAAACAGTTGTCACTATTCCTCAATCAAGAGTGCATAATATCCACCAAACAACACGGTTTTGTTAAGAAAAGGTCAACTGTTAATAATCTGCTGTCCTGTGTACATTGGTGGTCAACAGAGATGGATAATAGGAATCCAGTGGATGTCATATACCTGGACTTCCAGCGCGCCTTCGATAGGGTGCCTCACCAATGGTTGTTGATAAAATTTGATCACTACGGAATAAGGGGCCTCTTGCTCACTTGGATTGAGAACTTTCACAAGGACAGAATGTTACAAGTACGAATTGGTAGCTCCCTATCCCAACAAAGACAGGTAATAAGTGGAGTACCACAGGGTTCAGTGCTCTCAGCACATCTATTCGGCATCTATATAACAGATCTAATTGAATGCATTGAATCCCAATCTGAATTCTTTGCTGATGATGGCAAGTTCTTTAGTAACCCACTAGTCAGCTCTGGGCAGCTACAGCATGACCTCAATCGTGTTCAGCAGTGGACAAGGGATTGGATCATCACCCTAAATCATTCAAAGTGCAGTGTTCTACACTTGGGTACAAATAATCCTGGTAAGTACTGTATAGAGGGGGCCAAGGTGCAACCAGTTACATCACAGAAGGACTTGGGTGTCACAGTTACACACAACTTGAAATGGGAGGAGCACATATCAACCATAGTGAAGAAGGCCAACTCATTTGTTTACATGATAAGAAGATCATTCCAAACAATCCGACTGAAATGTTCCTCAAAATATACAAGACCTACATAAGACCACTTCTGGAGTATGGATTCTTGGTTTGGAGCCCGTACTTTCGAAAAGATATCGACCTTCTAGAAAGTGTTCAAAGAAGAGTTACTAAAATACCTACTGTTCTGTGTCGTAAATCCTAAAAGACTTCGCATACTACGCCTTACTTCTCTGGAAGATAGACGGTTATGTGGTGACCTCATTGAAACGTATAAGATTCTATCACACCAATACAATCTCAATCACATTCACAAAATGTTTGTTTCGAAAAAGGGCTGCAAGTCTCACAGAGGTCACGAAATGCAACCATCCAGCACCAATACTGCACATCACTTCTTCTCTAACAGAGTGGTACCAAACTGGAACAAGTTACCACAGAATATTGTGACAGCCGTGTCAGTGAATGCCTTCAAGAACAGACTGGACTGGGGTTGTAATCGAACAAGCTGTCTCTACTGGATTTAAAATGACTCTCAACACTGGGTAATATAGGCACATCAGCAACAATGCTGCTCGTCTATAACCTAAATAAATATATAAAGTAAAATCTCCTTCAACAATCCCCACAGACATTTTTCCTGTCAGTTGTTGGAATAGTCCTGTTCAGTGTCCTGGAATAAGTTGCCTGAATCCGTGGTGACAGCGGATAATACTAACCAATTCAAAAACAGACTCGACAAACATTTGAATACAGATTATTAATGAGTAGAGAAGAGCTAGATACAGGCATCTATCAGTTGTTTTGACAACTGCTTGCCTGCTTAACGATAATAATAATAATAAAACCATCATCTGAGAGACCACTAACTCTCTCTCTCTCTCGAATCTCAATAGCTCTGTGTGTACAAGTAATCCCAGAAAACAATTCATATCCAATGATGTGGGTTTGGAGTGGAATAAATTACCCGAAGACGTTATAAGTGCTCCATCAGTGAACTCGTTTAAAAATAGACTGGACAAGTTTTATCAATAATGACTTAAAGGGCAGATATACACGAATCAGCATTAGCTGCTAGTGTATCCATAAATGATAAAATATTAATAATAAGGTTTGGAAATTAGGATCATTAGTTTAGCTAAAAAGAATTGAGGTAGACAATTCCAGTGGGACAGGGTAACAAAATAATGGAAATTGATGGCAGACACTGAGAGTTTATTATTTATTTAATAATTTAAAACTTCGTGCACTGCTACGTACAATGGCGGACTTAAATCTTCATAGCTTTCTCTACCAGTCAACTGGAGAGTTGGTAGTATAAAAAATTACAGGGTGGATTAGAAGATACCAAAGGGTGCAAATAAAAAATACTTAGTAAAATCGAGAAAAGGCACTTGGGAGTTTTTCTCAGCGCAACCTTTGCTACACTCCAGCCTCAAAAAATAAAAAGTCGGTTCTTTTCCTGTAGGTATTCTGAAAGGCAGCCGGCAGGTGAAAGATAGACGACAATGAGAGGCTGTTTGTCCTTAGGGTTTGTCCTTTATTCAGAACGCAGGCAGAAGATGGTAATATAGTCACAAATCACTCACCAGTGGATCCAAAATATCACAGAAAAACTTGGCACTTTCTACATCAGAAAACGCTGTAAGTTTTCTATCCACACTCAAGCAACCCTGACATATATTCGAGGTAGGAATAATGCTCGATTTTGTGGCCATCTTGCATGTAATTATAATGATAATTATACAGAAATCCTAATTTTTCAAATCAGAATATGCGGACATCAACAACAAAGATGCGATGCGTTACCATTGTTTTTAGTCGCTGTCACAAACTATGAACTATATATGTCGCTGTCTCCGTTCTCGTTCAGAAGAAAGAGACCGACTGCTTTTTCAGTAGTGTTCGACCTAAGGTCAGTTTCTAGCCGAAGCCGATTAATGGGCTATCGATACAACCTTCGGCCGAAGCCGAAGGCTTAAAACTCTAAGAAATTTTGTTCATGATTGGCTACAAGGTATTTAATAAAGAACAGACAAAAAATTTACAATAAGAAACAAAATTAAACACTAATACTAAAATATTATACAGGGTGTTACGTAATACATGTATAAAGCCGAAAGGGTGTTAAAGTAAAGCTTGCAAAGAGTACACTAGCGACTTCAAATTATCCGGACATTGAATTTTAATTTTCATTAAAAAATCTTCGTTTTTAAAGAAAAATAATTTTAAAGAAGATGCATCTACAAGGAGCAGTTCAATAACCTCGTGAGACCGTTTGTTTGTTGGCGCGTGCCGGCCGGCGATCCGCAGCGCAGCGTGGCGGTAACATCAAACGGATAGAAGCAATCGACCAAACGCAGTTACGTTGAGTGTGTACGCACCATAAGGTGGAGTTTAATAAGCTCATGCCATCCATATCAAAACAAACGAACCTCCTACATCTTACTACCAGGCATCGAACTAAATGTTACCTACTTATCTACATGAATAATGCGCTTATTACACCTGACTAAATTCAGTCGACTAAATTCAGAAGCAAAAGGCGTGAAAGTAAATCGAAGTGGAATGTATTGCTCATAGAATAAGGTTCATTTTTGTATCACTCGTATTATGTTACGCGTCGCTCTGTTTTTCAAAAGGCGTGATACTAAAATGGGCCTTATTCTATGAGCAATACATTTTACTTTGATATGCTCTCACGCTTTTTGCTTCTGAATTAAGACGACTAAATTTAGCCAAATGTAATAAGCGCATAAGATCTACTAAATTAACTAGGAACTTACCTACACAAATTATTTTCAATAGGTATGACTCGTACGCGAGAGGTACCGGGTTCGAATCCCACTGCCGCCATGTACCAGTGACTCTTTTCTGACTTATGTACTTACATTTGTTAAATACTAACCGATGCTTTAACAATGATGGAAAATATCGTGATGAAACCTGCACATTTAGGCGACTGAATGTCTAACCATGATCCAATCTGGTCAGGCAATCAAGTTTCTCTGGTAGCAGGGTCAGGCAGAACTCAGGAGTGTCAGATGGCAGTCGACCCTAGGCTCTCGTGCGCGAGAGCAAAACCAGGTCATTAACTGGTTGCTATGCAATACGTAAGTACCTACCTAGGTAGCATGGTGTTTGGTACCTACTGCTAGTTTGCACTCATGCATAGAATAATGATTATCACAATACTTAAACTGTTGAACGCTGAACACAGACAAGACTACGTTAATGCTGGTACCTGAAGCAATAAATCATTTATTCATTCATATCGTTAACACTCTTATCACAGTCATCTTCACAGTAGGTACTTAGGTATCCTACACATACAACGCAACAAGTAATCACTTCGATCACGCGAAAAGCTAAAACCGAATGAACGAACACGACACGAAAGTAGGTAAATTTTGTCAATGGAAGCCGCGCCGTAGATCAAAGGCACCGCCACAGGCCTTCTCGCCTCGGCCCGTGGCGGCGGGGCCTTTGTCGGCGGTTGATTGACCTGATTATGAACTTGAGTAACCTATTACAACTGATTTCTAGAGATGCGGTCTTTCGTTTTTAAAATGTCATTATCGACATTGAAAAAGAAAAAGTTCGATAGTCATTTTCTCGCTAACTATTCCACGCAAGAAAAAAATGATTGTACCTATCGTTTTAATACGTGTAGCACTCCACCCAGTTCACGGCTTTATACATATATTATGAAACACCCTGTATATTAAAAAAATAATCCACATCGTTGTCCCGCGGAATGGTGCCCATAAAGCTAGCTGCGTTGCCTCGTTGGATAGCAATACTTATAGCTACAAGTAACAATTAATAAAAATGATGTTAAAACTTTAGTATTAAAGGAATAATTAAGTGTAATATATAAAATAAGACTGTTTAATATAGTAAGGTAATTTAAATCATCTCTAGAAGTTGATCTAGAGATGGTAAAAAAATTACCTTGCAATTTATTTGTCAAAAAATAATAAAAACCGCCTCGGCGAAACCTTCGGCTTCGGCCGGAGTTTGGACTGAAGTCAAAGGTTAGGTTAAGTTCGAAGTGAGTTTTTTGCCGAAGGTTGCCGAAGCCGAAGCCGCAGCTTCGGTCGGACACCATTTATAATAAACTAGACATTTCATGTTGGATTAATGGTAACGCTGTAAACGTCAATATCAAGGGATATATTTGTTTAATTTTAGTTTTTGTAGCAAGAACCCAAAGCCAACAAATTAGAAAAAAAAGAATTACGTCATTTGAGGTGTCAGTCAGCTGTCACTTCACTGTCAATGTCATTGCGCGCGGTGTTTTCATATTATCTTCTCCACAAACTATGAACTATAAAATCTTCTCGAGTATGACCATTTTCTTTTCATGCTCGCTAAACCTCATTAAAATACATGACTGTATTGTTTTAACAATTGGGAGCAAGTACACAGTATAAATAACGTATATACCCATCTAGAGTTGGTGAACATAAACCGTGCATTGGCTTTTTATCCAATTTATTTACGCAATACACAGCGTACCGAAAATCATGAAATTACCCTAGTGTAAATCGATTTTATTACCTGTACGAATAACTGCGAAGTAACTTATCACTCTAATTGTGTTTCTTGGTGTTTTCTGTACACATTGTAAGTAAAAGTGCTAAATAAGTTTAGGTTATGTCGATTATGTCACTTAATAATAACCAATATGATAAAACCTCATGGCCCCTAGGTGGTATCAATTGTAAATAAATAACAATAATATACCGTCACAGGGTGCCGATTAGCCTGTAAGACTATTCAACCAGCCTCATGGTCCCCAGCAGACGTTATTGCAAATAAATGCAAACCATAATGATAATATTTTCAATCTTTACTCAGGATATAATATGCTATTCGGTCTGTGTGGACCTACAGGTCAAATTGCAGCCTAAAAAATGCTTCCCTATACTGTTTAATTGCTGCCAACGTAATGTACAGGGTGGTCTAAATTAAATAGTCCCTATATTAATTATCTTTCATTTATAATAAATATTACTTATTTATAATATTATAAGAGCGTCGGTGGCCAAGCGGTTACAGTATCTGACTCGTAAGCCAGAGGTCCCGGGTACGAATCCCCGCTCTGGCCATGTACCAATGACTGTTTTCTGGGTTATGTACATTAGTTGAATACTAACTGATGCTCTTACGGCGAGGGAAAACATTGTGATAAAACCTTCACATTCAGGTGACTGGATGTGTAACCATGATTCCATCTGGTCAGGTTCCCCTGGTAGCAGGGTCATGGAGGTCAGATGGCAGTCGCTCCACTGTAATTACCTGACCTGCCAAAACCTGGATCATTGTCAAGGTGGACCCCGGGCCCTCGTTCTCGAGAGCACAATCGGTACATTAACGCCAAGATGATGATGATGATTATACAATTATTATACAATAGCTCAGTTAAATTAATTTTAGTTTTATTATTATTATTATTATTATCATTAAGCAGGCAAGCAGTTGTCAAAACAACTGATAGATGCATGTATCTAGCTCTTCTCTACTCATTATTAATCTGTATTCAAATGTTTGTCGAGTCTGTTTTTGAATTGGTTAGTATTTTCCGCTGTCACCACGGATTCAGGCAACTTATTTCAGGCACTGACGTCTCGGTTGGTTAAAAAATGTGTGCGGATTGTTGAAGGAGAAACAAGTGTCGAGTTTCAGAGAATGGCCTCGTAGGTGGTGGTTCTTGTTCTACAGAAGTAACTTTTCAAAATCGTGGATGTCGTAATGTCCATTGAGAATCTTGAATGTTTCGATCAGGTCACCACACTCTGCGTTTCTTCAACGTTGTCAGCTTTAGTTTCTTCAATCTCTCCTCATAAGGTAATCTCTTCAGCTGTCTTTGCACCTTTGTGAAACTTCGTTGTACTTTTTCAAGTATTTCCTCATCCTTTACAAAATATGGACACCAGATCTGAAAAACATACTCTAACAGTGGCCTTATAAATGATTTGAAGATTCTCATCATCATCTCTGGTGTCAACATTCCAAAAGAAATTTATATAATAAAGAAATTATTATATAAATCAAACTCTTCGCTTTCTTGGCAATGCTTGACACGTGTTCTCCCCATTTTAGATCCTCTGTGATGTACACTCCCAAATCGACTTGTACCTTTACTTCACGCAGTTGTATGTCATTAAGATTGTACGTTAGGTGAGGATTCTTGTTTCCAATGTGCAGTATTGTACATTTGTTGGCATTTAGACTTATGAGTCATTCCTTTGACCAGTTGCTGATCCTATTCAAGTCTGCTTGGAGCTGGTCATAGTCCACGAGTGGGTTGGCAAACACCTTGGTATCGTAAGCAAAGAGGCCCATGTTACTGTACACGTAGTGTGGCAGGTCGAATGTGTATATATCATATGGCACAGGTCCCAAGACCGAGGCCTGTGGCACCCCACTCGTTATACGTCTCTCTTCCGACATCACCTCGCCCACTCGCATTTGAAAGGTTCGCTCACGAAGGAATGTTTTGTTCAGAGTGTGGTAGGAAACCCTCAGTCCATTTGGGCCTGTCCGGTGGGTCAGCCCAGTTGACCAGGCTCTACAGTACAGTAATGGAGCTTTTTCCTAAACCATTTACGTTAGGTTGCTAAAACGGTTTTACAGTACACTTTTACACTTCTCAAAAAGTTTGATTTAATTTTATCTAATTATCAATTTTCATTCTGTTTCAGATACAAAATGACGTCCAAGCTGCTGTATGTCAATTTGAAAAGTAGAAGCTTCAACTGTACCAGTTTGAACCAACTGACACAGCTGTTGCTGACCCGAAATCTTCATACGAGGATGACAAACGTTTGCCTCTGTGGCAATTTATACAAAAAAAATAATTTTAAAGCATTCACACCAAAGCCTGCCCGTAATTTAGACTTAAATACAATACGAAACGCAAGCCATAGTCAAATTTTACCTCGAATTGTACAAAATAGCACACATAAGACTAAAAGTCGACATGAGTCAGCTGCACCCAAGTTATGTGGGACTAAAAGTCCGCTACGTTTGACTAAAAGTCAATTACATTTAGCCAGATACCATTCTACACAAAGTGACCAACATAGACAAAAAGTAGTTTTAGAAACGTCAACACCAAAAATAGTTATAGATAATTTACGGGATTTAGAAAAAGTGCTGCCGAATGATGATATAAAAGGCAAGACGTTAGACAAAATTGATTTACTGAAGGCAAAGATAGAGCCGTATGCCAAATTAGCGAGATGGGACAAACCTATTGGTAAGTTAGTATTTACTAATGTTCTTTTGAATGTTAAAATTGTTCACTCTGCATACCCTATATCGACCCTTCACCTATCCTACACCTACTCGACACCTACTCTGCACCTTACTTACTTACTTACTGCGCTGGCTCAGCGACCCAAAGTGGATCTTGGCCTCCGACACCAGAGATCGCCACCTCTCCCTATCCTGCGCCATCTCCTGCCAATTGAGGATTCCTAGAGCGTGCAGGTCTTTCAGGACTTCATCCCTCCAGCGATATCTGGGTCGCCTACGTCCGGACCGGTCTACGTCCGCTCGGCCGACCCACATATGCTCTCCTTACGGCGCGATCCTCCCCCATCCTCTCCATGTAGCCAAGCCAACGCAGTCTTGCGGCCTTGATCTCTCCCAGAATATTTTGTTCGGAAATAAGCTGTTCCACCTCCTCGTTCTTTCTCCTCATCATCGCCACATGCCGTCCTCCCCCTGTGTTGGCCCGAGAATTTTCCGGAAGATCTTACGTTCAGGGACCAATAACTTATTCTCCTCCTTAAGTGTCAGTGTCCAAGCCTTACATCCATACATCAAGATTGGTCTAATAACTGTTTTATATATCCGAATCTTGGTTTTCCTGCTTATCAGTTTGGACACCAACACCTTATGGAGCGTCATCAATTTCATCTTCTCGCTGATTGGTGTCGGTTATGGTGCCAGCGAGATATTTGAAGGTATCGACGCCTTTATAGCTGCCACTGACTACCGCTAGGGATTCTCGCCTCGCATACTTATCCCTGTACCTCTTCATGTGCAGGTACTCAGTTTTTTCCCCTTCCCCCCTTCCCTTTCCTTTCCCTTGAAGAGCAAGGAGGAAGAGTTGGCCTCAGAATCAACGAACAAACTCAAGACAACAAATTGAAACATAGTCATAGTAGTGGGGGGAGGCCTATGCAGCAGATATGATGATGATGATGATGATGATGATGATGATGATGATGAACAAAAATAAGTATGCCTGGACAATTCACACAACACCATCTTCCCCCATAGTATGCAAAGCTTGTGAACTGATAAACTACTTATATATTTTCTGCCCGGCCAAGAATCAAATCTTAGTAGCAGGATGGCATATTAACCAACTGAACCACCCAGGTCATCAATAACCTTTCAGGAGTCTATCTGCTCTACTGGCCGTGTACGTGGTCGATAGCCATGGGATCCCTGTCAGGCACCGTACCCTTGGATGGGAGCCTCAAGATAGCTGGCCTGTTCTTTATCGGAGCAGTGCTCATGAGAGGTGCTGGATGCACAATCAACGATATGTGGGACAAGGATATTGATGCTCAGGTAAGATGTATTGTCTTGGAGTAAAAAAATAAAAAAATAGTAATCTTAAGTCCCGGTTGTGCTCACGCGCGCGAGGGCGAGTGCCGTCTGCCCTCCGTGACCCTACTACCAGGGAACCTGACCAGATTGGATCATGGTTACACATTCAGTCGGCTGAATGTGCAGGTTTCATCACGATGTTTTCCCTCACCGCAAGAGCATCGGTTAGCATTCAACTACTGTACGTAACTCAGAAAGGAGTCATTGGTACATGCCCACAGTGGGATTCGAACCCGGTACCTCTTGCTTACGAGTCTGATACCTTTACCACTCAGCAACCCACACACCCGTTCGCCATTTAAATTTAAAGCGTAAAACAATCTCGTTAGTGATGCACCCACAGATAATAATATTCCCTACGTTCATTTAACATAAATTACATCCCTCCCCAGAGTAAGGAGCGTCGGTGGCCGAGCGGTTACAGATCCGACCCGTAAGCCAGAGGTCCCGGGTTCGAATCCCGCGCCGGCCATGTACAAATGACTGTTTTCTGAGTTATGTACATTAGTTGAATACTAACCGAAGCTCTTCGATATGTCACTCTAAACTTGCATGCCCTCAGGCTCAGATCAAAATAAGAGTTTTGCGCTGAGATCTGCAGTCAAATGAAGCCCTGGGGGGCGATTCTCGCGCTCGGCACATACCTCCATTAATAATGACATTGAAATGCCTTTAAAATAAAATAAAATAAATAAAATAAATATTCGTGGACAAATTCACACAGCGCCATCTAGCCCCAAACTAAGCAACGCTTGTGCTATGGGTGCTAGAT
The DNA here is from genome assembly GCA_907269095.1 of Blastobasis adustella. Lineage (NCBI taxonomy): Eukaryota > Metazoa > Arthropoda > Insecta > Lepidoptera > Blastobasidae > Blastobasis > Blastobasis adustella. The sequence goes on from OU026140.1 coordinate 12,522,274, forward strand.
AACTGATAAACTACTTAAATATTTTTAAATACATACTTATTATATATAGAACACCCAGACCCGTAACAGAAATTAAAATTCATCATTTCAATTTCTGCCCGGCCGGGAATCGAACCCGGGACCTCTTGCGTGGCAGACCGGCATGTTGACCACTGAACCACTCAGGTCGTCAAAGCTTTAAAAAGCTAGTAAAGAAATTCTTTATAGAGAAAAGGCCTAACAGTAAATAGTATATGTGTCGATATAGTATATGTATCTATAGTATTTATGATAGGTATATTATTTGTATCGTATTGTATTTATTGTAGGGATATGATGTTTAATATTTTATTTATCATCTTTCTCGTTATTAGTATTTGCTATTTAGTTAATTTTTCTGTTCCGCTTTTGGCACCTACTCACTCACTTTACGCATGGCCTACTTGGTTGACTGGTAGATAAAGCCTGATGGCTTTAAGTCCGCCAATTGTAATAATTTCAGTGCAATAAAGTTTTTAAATAAATAAATAAATGTCTATAGCAGCCAAAGAATATTTTCTCAACCATCTTCAACCATCGTATAATGTCGACGATCAATTTCAGTGACGTTTTAAAACAGTTTTTTGGCTAGAGAAAGTGTCGAATTTGAGGTGTCACAGCGCAAGAAGCGTCCCGCTGTCATTTGCTAGAACGGAACAACAGTGCAAGGCCTCGACATTGTTATCGCCTACATCTGTATGTAGTAAGTACTCGTATGGGAAAACGTATTTTCGGTATAATGACGAGATTCATACTTCTTTTGTATGACGTTACAACACATTAATGCTATATACATTATGTAAATATCTTGTTGAATAATTTATTGTTAAAAACCTGAACAATTCTATAATTAGATGCAGTTCCTCATTCAGATAACTGACGCCCGTCCTTTTTGTCGTGTGTCCTATATGTTATGACGTGACTTTGTACATAGTTCCTTTGTGTAAAGTCACAGTGATACAACCGTGGCGTTATTGACCACCCATCTCTATCACTTTTGGCGGTGAAGGGCATAGGTAGCCGCCAATGTTGGCAAGCGAAGATGTAAAGGTGGAAAAGGGTACCCACCTGGCCGGGTGTACGCAAAAAATTTGGGTAGGACATGCTTTTTTTTCTTTTTTTTGCGCCCATCGCCGGAGACCCTGCAGTAGCGGTTAGGAGGGAGGTGAACTCTCAGAGTACCAGCCGGCCGGCCGGTCTGGTTATGCACGACTCGCTGAAAAAAGACCTAGGCGCCTACGTGCTAAACACCCCCTGGGAGCACCTGTAGCCGGGAAGGCTTTTCAGGTTTCTTAAAGGACCTTGGAGGTCATAGGAGTTTCATAGGAGGTGCTAGTCCTTCTCTGACTACATTTAAAAGGGAATTAAAAGAGCATTATCTCTCTCTTTCTAATATGCAGTTATAGTACGAATATATTTATTGTTTTCATTATTATTTATAGTATTTGTGTATTATTAATTATAGTATTTAGTTTACTTGTGTGCACTTCCTATGCCTAAATGCTGACTTACGGTTTCTTTGACTCCAAGGTTTGCTGGTAAAAAACTCAACTGTTGAGTTAAGCTCGCCTTTGTACTTAATAAATATAATATATTCGTTGACAAATTCACACAGCGCCATCTAGCCCCAAACTAAGCAAAGCTTGTGCGATGGGGTGCTAGATAACTTATATACTACCTAAATACTTTTAAATACATACTTATTATACATAGAACACCCAGACCCGTAACTGAAATTAAAATTCATCATTTCAATTTCTGCCCGGCCGGGAATCGAACCCGGAACCTCTTGCGTGGCAGACCGGCATGTTGACCACTAAACCACTCAGGTCGTCAACTTAAGTTACCTTCTGTTAATTTGTATTTATTATTTTGTGTACAATAAAGAATAAAGAACATGTCCTTTCTGTATAGTGGCTAAGTATATACTCGCGGTTGTTTCAAATTAGTTTCCTGTACAATTATAAACTAGTCCACGCAAAAACTCGTTCAGCTAGAATGCTCATTCGTATGTCATTGTGAGAACTGCAAGAACACTGAGTGAGATATTATGCCTTTATTGTATAATTCAGGTTTTTAATTCGAATGTTGTTTAATTGAATAACGTAAAGAATGTAAACGTAACTCAAGTTCACACAGCCGAGCACAATGACACTTAAGTTTTCTTAACAAAAATTTAAATTTAAAAATGGTGGCAACGGGTATTTTTATTCTCGTTGTCCCCCATTTCAAAATTCGGGGGACAACGATAGTAAAATTCCCGTTGTCAGGGGATAGCATTCGGGGACAACCTGAGTGATCCGAATAAATTTAAATTATTCGTCGAAATAAATAAGAAGCGGCAGTAGTAGTGGCAGAGCTCGCTACTCGCTAGGTGTGCCTCGTAATGCCGTTGGCGAAGCGAGGTTCACCAAGGTCTTCCTCTGGGGACCCGGAGACTGGTTGAACAGTCTCGGGAGCCGGCACTCCTCACGGTATATTTCAATCTGTCTTGACTCCGGGTGGGCTTAAAACCAGCTCATGCTGTGCCCATACCAATTCCGCCACTGTGCAAGATGCTAAAATTTTATATGTATAAAATATGTACCTATTACTGCCCAAAAACTTACTCTCATGCTACATTTTGAGCGAAATAAATAACCTTGTATTTGTATATATTCGTTGAAATAAAATAACAATAATACTAAAGATTGCCTGCCTGATGGTAAGCAGTCACCGCAGCCTATGGACGTTTGCAATACCAGGGGCATCACCCACGCGTTGCCGATCCCGTAGAAACCTTTTCACCCCCTTTCTGGAAGAACTCTACCTGACCTGCCAAATACTGGATCATGGTCATTACTGGACATCAACGCCAAGATGATTTATAGCTTTATTTTATTCCAGGTGGAGCGAACGAAGGACCGGCCCCTAGTCTCTGGGGCGCTAACGCACAAGCAGGCGCTAGCGTTCCTGGCCGCCCAACTGAGTCTAGCGCTGGGAGTGCTTTTGCAACTGAACTGTTACAGCGTCGTGTTGGGGGCTAGCAGTATGCGTGAGTGAATTTTTTTTCAATAAACTTGCACTAGTGCGCGATATGCGAGAAAAGGCGCAACGTTGAGACCGATATCTCTTCCATGTTAGTATTGAGAGCAGCACGGCTATCACAAGTATGTCTGCGACGCAACTCGCGCTAGAGAGCGTTTGTTTCCTTTTCTCAATACTTAAATGAAAGAGATAGCAGTGTCTATGTCACGCCTTTTCTCGGATATCGCGCGCGAGAACGACTTGCGCTAGCCGTACAGATAAGCGTGAAGCGGCGCGACATAAATACTGCTCTATCTCTTTCATCTTCATACTATTATTTTATTGTACACACAACAATGTTACAAAGTTAAGACCTTCAGAGAGTTCACAACTGTGAGCTTATCTCCGCAAGGGACCTCTTCCAGCCAACCTGAGAGGTGTGGAATCAAAGTCATGGGTACTTGAGCATGTACTTAGTATTGAAAGAAGTGAACAAACGCTCTCTTGCGGCGCTTGGTGTGTCGCGGGCACATTTGTGCTAGCCGTGTAGAAAAGCATTGTTACTATTTTTTATATCATAGGTAAACAAATATCGGAACGGAGCGGGTCTAGTGGTTAAGGGGTGCGACTCGTAAGCGAGAGGTTCGAATCCAATGACTCTTTTCTGAGTTATGTACATTAGTTGAACACTAACCGATGCTCTTACGGTGAGGGAAAACATCGTGATGAAACCTGCATATTTAGGCGACTGGATATGTAACGATGATTCAATCTGGTCAGGTTCCCCTGATAGCAGGGTCGCTGAGGTCAGTCGGCGTTCGCTCCACTGTAATTAACTGATCTGCCAAATCTTGGATCATGGTTAAGGCGGACCCCGGACTCTCGTGCGCGAGAGCACAGTATTACTACTGTACTAGTAGTTCATTGTGGTGGTGGTAGGTGTACAGATTGCCGCTATAGAACAAAATTATAAGCAGTGTCTGTTGTGTCTTATATTTCTGTAACATAGCGTGTATGTTTTACAATCTTGTGTACAATAAACTGGTTAATACCATCGCCTAATCTATTTCTGCCGCCAAGCAACTGTGCTTGCATTGTTGTGTTCCGGTTTGAAGGGTAAGGTAGCCAGCGCAATTACAGGCGTGAGGCAATTCATCTTAGTCCTCACAGAGACACCTGCACCTGCGGTTCTGCATTTTTGTTACCTGCAACCTAAATGTATGAATTGTAGATGTTATGGGCGACAGTTACCACTAACCATCAGGTGGGCTGTCTGCTCGCTTGTCACTGAGTAGAATAAAAAGAAAAATTATTGTCTCACCCCAACAGTACTAGTAATCACCTACCCGCTGGCCAAGCGTTTCACGTCCTACCCGCAACTTTTTCTCGGGGCTACCTTCAACTGGGGCGCTCTGTTGGGCTTCGCTGCGGTCCGCTCGGGGCTGGACCCCGCCGCCTGCGTACCGCTGTACGCCGGGGCATTGGCCTGGACTGTGATATATGACACCATATATGCTCATCAGGTGAGAACACTTGCCTTCACCTTAAAGTCACTTTTGGTAACTATAATGTGGCTAGAAAGCGAAACTGCGAAGAGGATGTGAGGCAGATCAGCTTTTTTTACTTATAGAACACACACAAGAGGATACGTAATTACATTCTCTACCTATAGCGAATACTTGCCTTACACAGACACTAGATGGCGCTGCAAGGATTATAGAACGCGCTATCGACCTTGTCCGTGGGAATTATAGATACTATATTATATTCTCTCAGATGTGAAGCTCGAATACATATAGCGAATACTTGCCTTACACAGACACTAGATGGCGCTGCAAGGATTATAGAACGCGCTATCGACCTTGTCCGTGGGAATTATAGATACTATATTATATTCTCTCAGATGTGAAGCTCGAATACATATAGCGAATACTTGCCTTACACAGACACTAGATGGCGCTGCAAGGATTATAGAACGCGCTATCGACCTTGTCCGTGGGAATTATAGATACTATATTATATTCTCTCAGGTGTGAAGCTCGAATACCTATAGCGAATACCTGCCTTCCATAGACACTAGATGGCGCTGCAGGTATTATAGAACGCGCTATCGACCTTGTCCGTGGGAATTATAGATACTATATTATATTCTCTCAGGTGTAAAGCTCGAATACCTGTAGCGAATACTTGCCTTACACAGACACTAGATGGCGCTGCAGGTATTATAGAACGCGCTATCGACTTTGCCCGTGGGAATTAAAAGTACGATAACTGTTTTTTTATTAGGGCAGCATACGATCTTGCGGCTTGTCTGTGTCTCATGGTAAGCAGCCACCTTACCTTCAACTGGGATGGACTGTTGGAATCAACAGCGACGCTGCAGACAAGATTGTGACAAATGGATATGAATCATATTATGAAATGCTAATGTGGCCTTTTTAGACCCCCTGGGGGGCGATTCTCGCGCTGCGACATCTCAAATTCGACAATTTCTCTAGCCAAAAACTAAATTGAACGTCACTGGAAATTGATCTTCGACAATATACGACTGTCGATAAAATATTTTTTGCTTGCAATAGACATTTCAATTGTAATTATTAATGGAAATATGTGGCCAGAAAAAAATGACGAATACCCCAATTTTTTGACACCTTATACGTCCGACCGAGTTAAGTCCTACCATGTCTTAAACAGGACAAACTGGACGACGCCCGCATAGGCATGAAGTCCACCGCACTGACGTTCGGACCGCACACCAAGCCTGCGTTGGCAGCCGCGTTGGCCGTCAGCACCGCAGCGCTGGGCGCCGCGGGGGCGGCCGCGGGGATGGAGTGGCCTTTCTACGCCGCGGTGGGGGGGTATGGGCTCCATGCGGCACGGCAGGTTGGTACGACTACACTACACTTTACATTCATTCGCACAGTAAAAACTCACACACAAGCTACATCTTACACACTACAGTCCACAGGACTTCACAATACACTTTACACACACACGCACAAAGTACACCTTGCACACTACACTACACAGGAATTGACTCTACACTTTACATTCACATACAAACTAGACCTTACACTTTTTTTTTGCGGCTTCATACTATATTTTACACTCTCACTCACAAACTATACCTTACACACTACACAGGACTTCACGCTACACTTTACACACACACACACACACACACACACACACACACACACACACACACACACACACACACACACACACACGCACACACACACACACGCACAAACTACAACTGACACGACAAAAGACAGATGGACGGACGAGAAACGCTTTTTGGACGACAAAATGATCCATTTTGAGATACTACCTTAAAACATAGACAGGCAGATACAGACCAGCCAGATACGAGACGAATCTGTATCTGTAGCTTCAGACAGACTTTAAAACATAGACACACACACACGTCGCAGAATTTGTTCAACTGATTAGCCCATCTGGTTAGTGACCGTCCTCTTGACCTCTTACCATTGACATGGCCGACTGTGACAAGTTTTCTGCAGACTATCATCACTCTGTCCCATGAAATTACCGAAATATGCCAGATGGTAAACAGCCTTGTTTTGATCTTCAGCGGACATGATTACACAGATGTACAAAGACAGGCAGATACGCAGTTTCACTTCACATATTATCGGGTTTGTGACCACGGTTAGTATTGTTTTTATCTCGATATTTCATATAGGTATGTGTTTCATATATCGTGTATTTCATAGATAGAATAACCACGAAAGTCTTAGAACCTATATTTTAGATACGCAGTATTTTTATATGCCCCTAGCAGATAGAACTAGACAGAGACAGCCATAAGTAGAAGTAAGCAGACGTCCAGACGATGGTAGAGACCCATAATCGGCCATTCTTGGTTAGGTTAATGACCCCGGTAGGGCGGAGCCGACTCAGCTGATCCGCACAACCCAATTCGCTACATTTATTCTAATATTTGCTAAACTACTGAACCGATTTTAATGAAATAAAGCTAAGAACCATCTCGATAAAACTGGCTATCCAATAGAGAAAACCGCATCCAAATTGGACCATCCGTTCGGGAGCTACGATGCCATGGACAAACGCACCGCCATAGAACTCGGATACACCTGTAATTTCTCATACTATCAACTCTCCGGTTGACTGGTAGAGAAAGCTATGAAGCTTTAAGTCCGCATTTGTACGTAACAGTGCATGAAGTTCTAAATAAAATAAATAAATACACAATGTCACAGTTAAACACGTAAAATATATAACGTCCTTATTTGTCGGTGGTTAAATATATATTTTTTTATTTCACCACAGATCTACACACTAAACCCTGACTGCCCGACCGACTGCGCCAAGAAGTTCAAATCCAACTCCTTGGTCGGACTCATCATACTGCTTGGTATCATGGCCGGCGGTTACAACCAGTACAAGGAGAATCGAGAGAAGCACAAAGGGAAAGAAGATATGAGTGTCTTGAAAAGTTGTGTGTTCGGTTAGGAGAATGTGTATTTGTTATAGTAATCATCATGGCGAAAATATCCCGAGAGCTCTCGCGCGAGGGCCCGGGGTCCGCTTGACCATGATCCAGGATTTGGTAGTTATAGTGGAGCGACTGCCGTCTGACCTCCGTGACTCCAGGGGAACCTGACCAGATTGGATCATGGTTACACAAGTTAGCTTTGTCAGATTCTAAAGATTTACAGAAGTGTAGGTATAATATAGGTGTTGTTCCTTTATGGATATTGAAAATAGGATAAACGCAGTAAAAATGTGAGCGTATCATAGCAGAGTAGAATAGCACCAACCCCTTACACTCGCGGGTGTCGTACAAGGCGACTAATGTTTTCGATTCAAAATATCCAGTCTCCGTAGGCTGGACAATGGGCAGCAGCGTTTTCCATTGTTATATTTATAACACTGCGATCTCCAACCCGCCTGCCGAGCGTGGAGATTACGGCAATGACCTCCCCTTTCGTGGGAGAGGCTCTAAGTCCTGCAGTCCTGTCCGGCTGTGATGATGACGGTCATTCATTTTGTAAACTCAAAAACTACAGAACTATTTGAACGTAAGATTTTGAGTGCTTTTTAGTAGCACCTACAAGCATTCTTATACATGCCCGTATGTGCTACTCTGTAGTGAAAAGTGCTTGTTAGTTGTCAGCATGCTAATAGGCATGCCGAAAACTGGCATGTTTAGAGAAACATGCTATGCTGTATGTTTTCTTTTTATAAAAACAGTGAGATAAAAGTGCCACCTATAATTAAAGGTCGAGTTCCTTTTAACATATGTTATAAATGTAATGTATGGGTAATGTTTGAAAATTCCCTTATTCAAAGTGGAATGTTTTGCTTTTAAAATAAGGTCCATTTTTGTATCACTTACATTGTTACGCGTCGCTCCACTTTTCAAAAGACGTCATACAAAAATGGACCTTATTTTATGAGCAATACAATTCACTTCGATTTGCCCTCGTGCTTTTTGCTTCTGAACTTAGCCAAATGTAATAAGCGCATAAAACGTTAAGTTGTATATGAATAAGTACAGTGAGTGATGTCACAGTGATGTTGTTTATTATTTCCTAATTTTTATTTTATTTTATGGAAATATTTGGTTTTGTATAAGTGTATACGACGTTATTGAAAATAAATGTTCTTGCCATTCTATTTTTCTTGTGTTATCATTTAATCTATACCTTTTTATCCAAGCTAGCCGTGTGGTGTCCGGCAGAGTAGAATAGCACCAACCCCTTACACTCGCGGGTGTCGTACAAGGCGACTAATGTTTTCGAGGCAAAAGATCTAGAGTCTCCGTAGGCTGGAAAATGGGCAGCAGCGTTTTCCATTGTTATATTTACAACACTGTGAGATCCAACCCGCCTGCCAAGCGTGGAGATTATGGCAATTACCTCCCCTTTCGTGGGAGAGGCCCTAAGTCCTGCAGTGGACTGTTACCAGCTGTTATGATGAACAATAAATATTTTTTATGTCTATCTAGTAACTTAATCATCAGCTTTCAACGATCCATGATGTCTGCTCTCCTGTCCGTCTTGCATGGATCCTGAACATATTTTAAGCAGAAGGTAGCCTTTGGCAGATAGGTGACTTTTCACGAAGGAACTATGTTAAAAATTACGTCATAACATATAGGATACACCATAATAAAGACCGTGAGGGTTGAGAGCAGTGTTACCAGCAGCAGTTTCCAAAAAAGTACGTCCGGGCTCCTGAAATAGTACGAAAATGGCTAAAAAGGTACGGTTTACCTTCTCTTCTATTTTATCGACCTTGGTGGGGGGGTTGTAGCCAATAAAACGGCGTTATTTTGACAAGACAAGACCTTATTTACTCGCCGGTGGTGCCATTGAGCAAATACACGTCAAAATCAACCCTTCCTTACATTATTTTACGGTATTTTGCGGATAGGAAAGGCAAAGTTACACCCCCCCCAAGCTAAATTCAGCCTTTGTAAAAACGTACTAAATAGTGGATGTGCGTCAAAGGTACGACAGTCGGCCAAAAAGTACGTAAATCGCACCAAAAGGTACGATCTGGCAACGCTGGTTGAGAGTGTCTTTTCATCAGTAGTTTCCTGGAGAGTACAACATGGAGTTCTTCAAGAAAGGGGTGAAAAGGTTTCTACGGGGTCGGCTACGCGTGGGTGATGCCCCTGGTATTGCAAACGTCCATAGGCTGCGGTGACTGCGCACCATCAGGCGGGCCGTAAGCTTGTTTTCCACCTTTGTGGTATAGAAAAAAATCGGCGGAATGTTAGGACAATAATGAATGTGGCGTAAAAAGGTACTGGACACCCATCTCTAGCACTTATTCGAGAGAAGTTAGGTGCCGTTTACAGCAACCTTACTTTTCCACTTTTAACTAATCCAGCAACCTAAGTCATCAAAGAGCAGATCAAAATGGAATGTATCTCTCACAGAAAAAGGTCTATTATTGTATCACTTATATATTCTAAGCGCCCGGCGCCCGCACCGTTTTCCAAAAGGCGTGATATGAAAATGGACCTTATTCTGTGAGCAATAAATAACATTTTGATTTGTGCTCTGATGACTTAGGTTGCTGAATTAGACAAAGGTGTAATCGGCTCTTTAGTCTACATCCCATCCTAATACCAAATTATAGAGGTAGTAACTAAAAAAACGAAAACTAAGTTGATAGAATACTGTATTTTAAATAGATTTTATAATATTCCATAATCATAGACCAGGTACACATAATAACTTGTCTTAAACATAATTCCTGTGGTGAGACCATTTATATATTATACGCTTGATATTTATCGTTGATACGGATAACAGTACTCCTAGAAAACCAGAAATCCACGATTTGGCAGGGCCCGGAGTCCGCCTTGATCACGATCCAGGATTTGGCAGACCTTGTAATTACAGTGGAGCCACTACCTTTACCTCCATGACCCTGTTCATAGGGGAACCTCACCAGACTGGATACATTACTTTACCAATACCTAAGAATATTACCACATGGTGAGGGAAAACATCGTGATGAAACCTGCACATTCAGGCGACTGGATGTGTAACCGTGATCCAATCGGGTCAGGTTCCGCTGGTAGCGGGGTCATGGAGGTCAGATGGCAGTCGCTCCACTGTAATTACCTGACTTGCCAAATCCTGGATCATGGTCAAGGCGGACCCTGGGCCCTCGTTCTCGAGAGCACAACCGGGATATTAACGCCGAGATGATTATTTATTTATTTGTTACCACAGGTGTTACACTGTTTAAAAAGTATCTTTTCTCACAAATATATACACAAACACGATTCTACATGGAGTAATGCTGCCACCTCCGGGATGGATCAGCCAAATACCAACAGGCTGCTTTGGATTCGGTGGAAAAACGTGCAAAGAAGATAATTTGTGACCCGCAGTTGGTTGAGGCTAGGCTGCAGAGCCTCGAACATCGGCGGAGGGTTGTGCGTCTGTCGGTCTTCTACAGGTTACATTTCGGAGAGTGCGAAGGTCCCTTTCCGCCATCAGGAAACGCGATCTTACGTCGTTGATCTTCCAGCTACCCGCACGAGCCGCTTTGGTTCAACCTTCACAATGCGAACGGCTAAGGAATGGAGAATGGAACACGTCTGCGGGTGTGTTCCCTGATCACTACAATCTGGACGCCTTCGAGGCTAGAGTTGAGGCTGTTCCTAGACAGGCATGCTCCATCTCCGGCCGCATCGTCACTTACCACCAGGTGAAATGGTAATGAAATGAGAGTGGGTAGTTTGACAAAAAAAAAATGGCCGCTACAGTTTCAGGTCGCCACATAATCGTGCACTTTGAACACATGATGTTTGTACAGAATCCTGTTTAGAAACACTTCACCGCACTTGCAAATATAGTTCACTGTCTCGTCCCGGTTCCCGATGCAATGTATCTGCACATGTCGGCGCATGCCAGCCTCGTCTGTGCATATTTCTCTACAGAGGATGCAGATACGCACATGGCCTGCGACACAGAGACCTTTAAAACTCTTGTATCTGCCCCTGCGCACAGCGTACTTGGTTTTCTTCAACGGGTTCTTTGTAAAGCATCTCTCTATGAGCGAATCGGGCACGTCATAGTGCCTCGGTGTGTGTATCTTGATATGGTCGTAGAAATTCTCGCGTCTGAACGTCTGGAACTGGCAGAGGTCGCATTGGTAGTGTTTGGGGTGGGACTTCATGTGGTCTTTCAGCGCCTGGAAAGAGATTATCCAGCTGTAGACAATTGACGACGATGTGTGGTTCAGTTGGTTAACATGCCGGTCGCCACGCAGAGGTCCCGGGTTCGATTCCCGGCCGAGCAGAATTTGAAATGATGAATTTCAATTTCTGTTATGGGTCTGGGTGTTGTATGTATAATAAGTATGCATAAAAAAAACTAAATTAGTAGTTTATCAGTTATCTAACACCCTTAACACAAGCTTTGCTTGCTTTGGGGCTAGATGGCGCTGTGTACATTGTCTATACTTAACATAAATATAAATCATCATCTTGGCGTTAATGTCCCGGTTGTACTCTCGAGGACGAGGGTCCGGGGTTTGCAGGTTTTATCACGATGTTTTCCCTCACCGTAAGAGCATCGGTTAGAATTCAAGTAATGTACATAACTCAGAAAAGAGTCAATGGTTCATGGCCGCAGCGGGATTCGAACCCGGTACCTCTCGTTTACGACTCGAATACTGAACCTCTCGGCCACCGGCGCTGGTGGGTGTTGACAACACAGATCAATATACTTACGGCTACCTTTTCTGTCTCACCTTTTTTTTTGTCACTATATCTGACATCAACTCACCTTTCGGTCCTGACACTTGTGCAAACATATACTGCAAGTAGCCACGCTGTGTATCTGGTGGTATTCGAAGTGCATCCAGAAATTCCCTATCCTCAGTGTCCGGTCGCACTTGGGACAGCTGAAATATGTAGGTTTAAGCTGCATGTGGCTCTCTACGTGGAGGGTTAGCATCTTCTTGTTGAAGAAGATCTGTAATTAAGAAAGATTCCTCTTTAAAGTTGCATCTAAATTAAAAAAGTAATAACATAGAGAAAGTTACAAGCACAAACGTTTTGTGGACACAGTATCTTTGATTTTATTAAAATGCTAATCATCATCATTATCCGCAGTCCATCCTAGCTGATGCAAGGGTTTCCTGCTTTGTTTTCTCCACTTGGCCCGATTTTCGGCATCCTCACGTAGTAAGCAGTTGGCTCTCGCGTCCGACTCGGCGATGTCAATCGATCGTTTCTTGGGTCTCCCGCGGAACCTCTTTCCAGACACAGGCGGGTTGAGGCACCTATTTTCCACGTATCCCCGGGGCTTACGCAATACGTGGCCAAACCAGCTCAGCCGTGTCTCTTCGATCTTATCCGCGATATCTCTTACGCCAAGGCTGCCACGGATGTACTCGTTACGCTCTCGATCAAGTCGCGTCATGCTACACATCCACCGCAGCATTCTCATTTCATTGGCGTGGCGTTCGCGGACGTTTTCCGTCAGCGCCGGCCAGGTCTCGTAATGCATTACAGGCCTAATTATGCTCTTATGAAAACACGAACACTAAACTTGCCCGTGTGGTGTCTGGCAGAGTAGAATAGCACCAACCCCTTACACTCGTGGGTGTCGTACAAGGCGACTAATGGTTTCGAGCCAAAAGATCAAGAGTCTCCGTAGTCTGGAAAATGGGCAGCAGCAACCCGCCTGTCAAGCGTGGAGATTATGGCAATAACCTCCCCTTTCGTGGGAGAGACCCTAAGTCCTGCAGTGGACTGTTACGGGCTGTGATAATGATAGATTTGTGAATGAGTCAGGAGAAAATTTAGGTAGTTATAGAATAAAAATAAATATAGATCTAGTATCTGTACAAACACTTTTGATTTATATTTAGCAGTGTAACTTGTAATATTAAAAGAAATGCTTACCGTGCAATTCACCAATGACTTGTGTGCTTGCTTTATATGTTCCTTGAACAAAATCTCCACGCTGGGCAGGCCAAGCATGGAGGTTAGGGCAATAACCTCCCCTTTCGTGGGAGAGGCCCTAAGTCCTGCAGTGGACTGTTACAGGTTGTGGTGATGATGGAAACACTAATACAATGCAATTACTAATCATTGCAATGTATATTTATTTTCTTTTGTTATTGTTCTTTATGTAGTTATATGCAATAAAGAGTTTACATACATATATACATACAATCTATAAATTGCATTATTAGTAGCATTCAGTCAACTTTTCGTATAACTCACTCTTACCTGATCACAAGTATCGCAAATAAACATTTCCCGTTCCACCTTAGTCGCGTCAGATCCTGAGAGCAGATGGTCCGTCTTCACATGTTCCATGAGATCGTTCTCAGTATCAAATTTTTGCAGACACTGGTAGAAATTAGGTACTGTCGCCTGAAAGGCAAGTTAAGATTGTTCATAATAATTACAACTATACAATGTGACTGTGTCTACTCAACATGTGACATTATGTATGTAAGCACGCGTCACCATCATTGTCCTAGCAATTATTCTAGCCTGTGCCAAGGTCCTCTTTACTACTCAATTCGTCTCCACTTCGCTAGGTCTTCAGAGTCCTCGCGTTGTAAGCCATTGGCTCTTGCATCGTAAGCATGTATGTGTCACCATAATTGTTTCGACAGAATGTCCCTTAGTAACTAAGTAATTCTGATTACTAACTCTAAGTAATCTCAAAGTAATTCTGATGATTCTCTTCTGTTGCATTCTCCAAATTTTGTTTTATCATCAATAGGCTTGCATTTGACCTCAACTCAAAGATGCATGCTTGCCTGGCACCTTTTCACTCTTGACATGAAGAGCCCAAGGCTATACATATCGGAAATGAATAGGACATCATTCTGCTATCTAAAGTGTGGAACGTTGGAGATTGGAGATTTCAGTGTTTTAAAAAACTACAAATAACCAAAAGAAAAAGTCAGAAAACCCCCTGACCAAGTTTACTTTAACTCAAATATTTTTTAAACCACAGAACAGATTTTAATAAAACAAAGCTAAAAACCATCTAGATTAAACTGGCTATCAAATAGATAAAACCCTATCCCAATCGGTATACTCGTTCGGGAGTTACAACGACACAGACAAACACACGAGCCCACAGATACATATGTTAAACTTTTTCTTCGGTGGTTCTATTGGAGAGCTTGGTGCTGTAGGCCAGGCGGATGCCACACAATGCAAGAGTATCAATCAACTGCAGTGTAGTGTCCAGCACCAACCCCTTACACTCGCGGGTGTCGTACAAGGCGACTAATGTTTTAGAGGCAAAAGATTTAGTATCCATATGCTGATAAATGGGCAGCAGTGTTCCATTGATATATTAACAATACTGCGATCTCCAACCCACCTGCCAAGCTTGGAGAGCAATAACCTACCCTCTCGTGGGAGAGGCCGTAAGTCCTGCAGTGGACTGTTTTGGGCTGTGATGACAATCAGCTGAAACTTACCAAGCATACATTGTCAGTCGTGGTGAGCTCCCGCATAGCATCCGTATGGTCTTTATTCTTATGTATTTCCACTTCGCTCTCGCTCGTCCAGGCTTGGTCTTCACACAAGTCGCAATAATATTTTTTCAATTCACAATTCACTCGTTTGTGTCGACGTGCTATCTCTTCCGCGGCACTTGGCCGGTCGTACTCCCACGCTGTCCTGAACATAGCTTTAGAGCGACACTGAAGAGTTCTGTTGCCTTTCAAAACAATCAATCAATGTTTTCAACAAATAAATTGAAAACGAAAGCGAAAAACCTCAGATAAAGTTTTTTTGTTTATGACAATAATAATTGACAATATTTTTTTTAATTAGAGTTAGATTCTACACTCAAACAGCCATACCTTAAGATTGAAAATGTAATCCTAGCAAGCAAAATTTGATCGTCAGTCTACCTTGCTGAATAATTTTAAAAGTTATAGCCATAGGTACTAATAAAGAGGCTGATTTTTGTTATTCCGTGCTTAACTTCCACTTTCTGGGGTGATACCGCCTATCTCCAATTGAAGGCCGCCAGTCACAGGATTCGTACCGCTGAACTCGGCATCGGTCACAATGATAGATATAAATGCCACTGGAGAGCGTATAGTAACGATTCGATTCGCATTTTAATTTTGATACATCGTGTTTTTAAATTGAATCAAATGTACTTTTAAATAGAATATTATCAGATTCTTTTCGTATTTTGTTATTTTAAGTGCATCCTATGTAATGTTCATTTATTTATAATGTTAAGCAATGTTAAATTTATTTATAAAACGAGATCAAATAATAACAAAAAAACATAAAAATTATGTTAGTAGAACGGAAAATAAAATTCACCCCAGTGAAGTTAATAACCAACTTCATGTCGTTAAAAATCGTACATTTCAGTCCATTTTACTGGGTAGGCTCTATTGGAGTAGAGCCTATTCGAATTGGATGTTGTGACGTCATTCCACAGGATGTGATCAAGAAATCGGCATACTATCGGAGATCGGCGGTATCACCCCAGAGCTACGATCGCGATCAAGATTGGCTGTGTTATCATTATCATTATCACCTTATAATTCATATATTCCAGTTGTTTATAATACCTATTTTAAGGTAGGTATGTAAAAAGGAATTTCATGAAAGAATTATTTATGCTACTTAGTGACAAACGAGCAAACAGCCCAACTGATGGTAAGTGGTAACTATCGCCCATAACATCTACAATTCATACATTTAGGTTGCAGTTATAAAAAAATGCAGAACAACAGGTGCGTTGTCACTGTGAGGACTAAGATGAAATGCCTCATGCCTGTAATTTTGCTGGCTACCTTATCCTTCAAACCGGAACACAACAATGCAAGCATTGTTGCTTGGCAGCAGATATAGATAAGGCGACCGTACTCACCCAGGCGGATTCCTCAGGCTTGACAGTCCTACCACCTGATAAAACCTATCCCTATCCCTACCCCTACCAACCTATCCCTTTAATTTTATTCAAAAGCTGGATTATTTATTCGGGTTCCTACACTTTTTTGCCCCTCAGGCGGACGAGGTCTGCTTATCAAATAGCCCATTGCTCATTTTAACTACGTCGCTAGGTGACTACTTCGTAATCGGCTCACTTAGCCAACCGCCTATTTCGTATTGTCTAATTATGGGTATGTCTACCGCCAAAACCTACTGAGATATGCGATGCACTAGGTAAAAATATTAAGAGAGTTAGCTATATTCGCGGAGAAATTATTTATTGTTCTTCGGATCACTCTAACGATCTATTCCAGAATAAACCTACTCACTGCATAAACATGAATGTGTTGGAAAATAAAAACAAATTGTTATCAAAATAATTCTTTATTATTTTGCTTGTAAGTAGGTACGTAATCACGTGTGAAATAATAGGTAACATAATAACATTTGATTTATGAAATTAATAGATTCCATTATTATTCGTTGCACTTGCTTACGATTACCTACATGATACACTTATTGTTCCTCTCCATTTCTATTTCAGCAGCCACCAGACCTTGACTTCTTATTGTGAGAACTAGAGCCTTTAGAGTCTTTTGAGCTTGAGTTCTTGGAGTTGTTAGAGTTTGAGTTGTTTGAGTTGTTGGAGCTTGAGTTGTTCGAGTTGTTCGAGCTTGAGTTGTTCGAGCTTGAGTTGTTAGAGCTTGAGTTGTTGGAGTTGTTTGAGTTGGAGTTATTCGAACTTGAATTGTTGGAGCTTGAGTTATTAGATTCGGATTCATTGGACTCATTGTTACTGGAGTTATTGTTAGAACTGGAATTGTTATGGTTCGAGTTGTTCGAGTTTGAGTTGTTGGAATTGTTCGAGTTGTTCGAGCTTGAGTTGTTCTCGTTGTTGGAGCTGGAGTTGTTAGAGTTGTTCGAGTTGTTGGAGCTGGAGTTGTTAGAGTTGTTCGAGTTGTTCGAGTTGTTGGAGCTTGAGTTATTAGATCCGGATTCATTGGACTCATTGTTACTGGAGTTATTGTTAGAACTAGAATTGTTAGAGTTCGAGTTGTTCGAGTTTGAGTTGTTGGAGTTGTTTGAGTTGTTCGAGTTTGAGTTGTTTTCGTTGTTGGAGTTGTTGGAGTTGTTCGAGTTTGAGTTGTTTTCGTTGTTGGAGTTGTTGGAGTTGTTCGAGTTGTTCGAGTTTGAGTTGTTTTCGTTGTTGGAGCTCGAGTTGTTCTCGTTGTTGGAGCTTGAGTTGTTCTCGTTGTTGGAGCTTGAGTTGTTCTCGTTGTTGGAGCTTGAGTTGTTAGAGTTGTTTGAGTTGTTGGAGCTTGAGTTATTCGAGTTGTTAGAGCCAGAGTTGCTAGAACCAGAGTTGTTAGAGCTTGAATTGTTACAGCCAGAGTTGTTAGAGCCAGAGTTGTTAGATCCAGAGTTGTTCGAGCTTGAGTTCTCCGAGTTGTTAGAGTTTGAATTGTTCGAGCTTGAGTTGTTTGAGTTGTTAGATCCAGAGTTGTTCGAGCTTGAGTTGTTCTCGTTGTTGGAGCTGGAGTTGTTAGAGTTGTTCGAGTTTGAGTTGTTGGAGTTGTTCGAGTTTGAGTTGTTGGAGTTATTCTCGTTGTTAGAGCTTGAGTTATTAGATCCGGATTCATTGGACTCATTGTTACTGGAGTTATTGTTAGAACTGGAATTGTTAGAGTTGGAGTTGTTCGAACTTGAGTTGTTGGAGTTGTTCGAGTTATTCGAATTGTTAGAACTTGAGTTGTTGGAGTTGTTCGAGTTATTCGAGTTATTCGAGTTGTTTGAACTTGAGTTGTTGGAGTTGTTCGAGTTGTTCGAATTGTTAGAACTTGAATTGTTGGAGTTGTTCGAGTTGTTTGAGTTGGAGTTGTTAGAACCAGAGTTGTTCGAGTTGTTAGAGCTTGAATTGTTTGAACCAGAGTTGTTAGACCCAGAGCCGCCAGAGTTTCCGTTGCCGCAATTCAAAGAGCCTCTCCAGTTGTATATTCCGCAGGGCTTGATACGCTTCACAATGTCAGCTTTGCGCCTGTGCAGTTCTGTAAATGAAGAAAGAAATAAGTTTCGTTGCGCGATCGAATCAAAAATGAGGAGATCCGCAAGCGAACTAAGATCACCGACATAACCCTAAGGATTGCCAGGCTGAAGTAGCAGTGGGCAGGGCACAAAGCTAGAAGAACAGGTGGCCGATGGGGCAGTAAAGTTCTCGAGTGGCGACCACGTACCGAAAGACGCAGCATGGGTAGGTTTCCCACAAGGTGGACCGACGACCTTGTAAAGACTGCAAGTACCAGTTAGATGCGGAAGGCACAGGACTGGTCTTTGTGGAGATCTCAGGAGGAGGCCTTTGTCCAGCCGTGGGCGTTTTCGGCTGATATGACCATGATGATGATACTGTCACGGGGTGCTAATCGGCTCTCGAGACTGTTCAACCCACTTTCAACCAGTCTAGGAAGAATGGCCTTTGTCAGCCTCGTTTCACCAATGGCATTAGGAGGCATACCTGACGGGTGGCCAATATGAAACCGACTTTCATTAACATTGAGTCGTGGGAATTAATCACTCTTTAACAATCTGTTTTCCTATTTCAGGTGATTTCTAGCATTATAGGCTATTTCATGCAAAATTGAAAACGAGTTCTGCCAAAATATGTATAGGTAAACAGCTGAGTTTTATTTCGAGTTTTCAGAGTAGTGAAATAGTAAAAGTTGTTTGTTATTACGAGTACTTACCCCTTATACCGCGTGTAACCCGTAAATAATAAATACTTAACCATCTTGTTACTATCTTGGGCATAAATTATCCTTTCATAAATTTGCCGTTGGGCGAGAAGGACCTTGGAGTGGAGACCCCACTAACAACCGCGGCAGGGGCAGACCACCGCTAAGGTGGACCGATGACATTCGATAACAAGCTGTACACACTATGGGCTGATATGATGATGATGAAATTATCCTTTTTGATGACACTATATAAGAAATTAGCGTCGTATTACTGAAAATTTTGAAATTAATTCCGTGGTTTTGGGGTTGGGGCCAGACACGGCTGGGGCCTTTGCTTTTAATATGTACCAGCGTTCCGTCCCTGCTTCGCACGTCTTTTCTCAGCTTTTCTTTACTTTAATATTCATGTGATATGTTTTAGATTATCCGTTTAAAAGGAATTAGTAGAAATACATACAGGCAGACAGACAGACAGAAAGCGACTTTAACTTGCACTATGTTTAGACACAATAGGTAGATGTACGAGTAGAAATAATTATACAAATGGAATTTAAAACAGAACTTACCACCACATCCGCGACTACCAAAACCGATCTTCAGGAAGTCGAATAGATCTGCAGGAAAACATAATAGTTAGTCGATAAGTAAATATTTGTTTATTTAAAGATTTTTATTCGTATTTCGTGGATAGGGCTATGTTCGGAGCCCCATTTTGTGATCGAATGTGGAGATCCGCAAGAGCACTAAGGTTACCAAAGCATAAAGCTTAAGTATCAGTGGGCAGGGCATATGGCTCGCAGAACAGATGGCTGATGGGGCAGTCAAGTTCTCGAGTGGCGACCATGTACCGGAAGACGCAGTGTGGGTAGACCTCCCACAAGGTGGACCGATTACCTGGTAAAGATCGCAGGTACAAGTTGGATGCGGAAGGCACAAAACCTGCCTTTTTGGATATCTCTGGGGGACTATGCCCAGCAGTGGGCGTCTTCCGGCTGATATGATGATGATAATTCATATTTGGTCAGATCGTCCAAATTCCCATGTCCAATATACACGAGTATGACTCGTTGGCTTGCTGCGGCGCAAAATAGTCTGTTTCAACATTTAGTACCTACCTATGAAGAGTGGCGCTGTTGTCTTTAGCCAATACTTAAAGACTGTGAGGGCGCCGTAGGTTATCCTTAGTCATCGAGTACAAGAAAAAATCAATTTTGTAGCGATAGTAGACGTTTAGGAGACCCATAAAACGTTGTTCTGTCCGCGCACAACCCGGCACAACTATTATTTTTTTTGTCCGTTACTGAGTTTGGCGGAACGAATTATGTGACGTCTTTCCACAGGATGGGATCAAGATGGCGGCGTTCAATTAGAGATAGGCGGTACCACCCCTGTAGTTTCCCAAAATGTGATCTAGAGGTAGAACCTATCATACCAGCCGGTTATTCATAAAAAAGTAATTAAACCACTTACCATCAAGAAGGTCCACGCCAACTGTAAAAAGTAAGAGCTAAATATGTAAGTGTGTAAGTAAAGAACAACTGGCTGTTTGGGACTTTGGGTCCCTATGGGTGTTCTATCGGCTGTACAACGGGAAATGTTCTGAGGAACTGTTTGATCTGATGCCTACAGCACAATAGAGGGTTTCAGATAGTTATTTTTAAAACCAAAGAGTGTGTGCGTGCGGCGTGCCTCAGTAGATGGCGCTGCTTAAACATGATTCTCAAGTATTGAATTTAGTAACCGAACTTCCTCGGAAAGGTGTTTCGTGAAAATATACCTAGTTTTAGTACCTTTTCTGAGAAGAAAGCGCAAAATGTCTGAATTTTTATACATCTAAAGGTCTCATTTTGATTAATTTTTGAGAATCGTGTCTAATCAACGCCATCTATTACTATTATTTGCATAATTTATTCTTTTTAATAGGCTCTCGGATAATTATGTGATTGATAATGAAATATCAATTACGTAACCTTTGTGTAAAGAAATAAATCAAATATTTATTTATTAATTTTTTCGTGGAAGTCCTTAACCCACAGACTGCACGTGTAGAATGTCTAGTAAAAAGCTTAAAATAAGTTTACCCTAGCTTCCGGTGTACAGTGTGCAAAACACGCATAAACATCTATCGAGATATACTATGTAGGTACTGATTAGTGATCTCAGAAAACAATTCAACAAAGAAATACAGTAACTGATTCCAGTAGGTCTGCAAGCGCTTTCCTAGTAGAAGAGCGGGCCCTGGCTGGCAGATTTACTGCTAGCCGCTGGAGCGGGATATACCGCTGGGATAAAGGAGCAAGGTAGAAGAGAAAAGGTAAAGAAGATTAGTACTTACATCCTGATCGGTAGTTGTTTCCAATAGCACCAAGGATCACGGATACTGTAATCAAATAAAAGTGATGTTGTAAGCAAATCAAGCAAATAAATATTTATCGAGATACTTACATAGGTACCTACATCTAAAAGAAACGAGTAAGCTACGCTGTTGGCAACAATTATCGGATTTAAATAATTTAAATTGTTACTTTTGCGATTTCGTATCTCATCTTGGCGTTAATATCCCGTTGTGATTTCGCACACGAGAGCCCGGGGTCCAATTTGACAATGATTCAGGATTTTGCTAATCAGGTAATTGCAGTGGAGTGACTGACCTCCGTGACCCTGCTAGCAGGGGAACCTGGCCAGATTGGAGCATGGTTACACATTCAGTCGCCTGAGTGTGCAGGTTTCATTACGATATTTTCCCGCATAACCATTTTCGTACATAACTCAGAAAAGAGTCATTGGTACATGGTCGAACCCGGTACGTTTCGCTTCGAGTCGGATACCTTTACCATTAGGCCACTGACGCTGATAGTGATTTTGTGTTACTTTAGTATAAAATTTATAAGCCTACCTTCGACACCGACGTCCAAAAGATGACTGTCGTAACGCTTAGCATCAAACGAGCCGCATCTGCCAACGAAATCTGTAAAAAAAAAAAAATCAATCGTCACTTAAAGCACACAGACAACAAGGTTGTTGAGGTGACAATTCTCGCGCTTTGACTTCACAAATTCGACATTTTCTTTGGCTAAAAAACTGTATTAAAACGTCTCTGAAATTGATCTTCGACAAAATACGACTGTCGTTTATTGTCGTCGTACGAAATTGGTCTTCGACAGTAACTCAGGAGCTGTGTGTGGTCGCCGCTGTAGATCCTGGCTACACAGGAGTTGCAGCGGTGGGAATGAGTGGTGAGGCAAAGCCCGTAAATGTAGGTACGGCTGTCGAAGAAAGTTGACGAGATATTTTTTGGCTGTAGGTAATAGACTTTTCAATGCCATTATCAATAGTAATATGTTAGCTAGGAAAAATGTCGAATTCGAGATGTCACAGCGCGAGAATTTGGCCTCCCAAGAGTTGCGTTTTGTCTTACCGTCAAGAAGACCAGCCAAGTTCAAGATGGCGCGCAGAACGACGTTGACATTCACTGTGGAAAAGAAATAATACAATCATTCAAATATTTATTCATATTATAATTATTCTCTAATATTTATTTACTTATAAAAAAATGTCGGCCACACCGCTGCCCCCCGGAATTGTGTCCAGAAAGCTGGCTGCGTTACCTCGTTGAATAGCAATGCTTATTCTCTGATTGAGGAACGAGCCAACTCTTCGGTCATCTGTGGTGTCTATTAGTCATTTAGAAATCTCTGAAAATAACTTTTTAGCGCTAGTGTCCCACGGCAGCAATGTCTCGACCCCAAAAGGCATTCATATTTCCGTCGCTTAAGGTCCTCATAATTAAAATTACAAAACATTATTTTAATAATAATAATTAATAATCGTGGACAGATTTACACAGCGCCATCTAGCGCCAAACTAAGCAAAGCTTGTGCTTTTGGTGCAAGATTATTGATATACTACTTAAGTACTTAAAAAAAATACATATTTATTATACATAGAACACCCAGACCCGTAACAGAAATTAAAATTCAAAATTCAATTTCTGCCTGGCCGGGAATCGAACCCGTGACCTCTTGCGTGGCAGACCGGCATGTTGACCACTGAGCCACGCAGGCCGTCAATAATAAAGCAAAAGTCCAAGCAGTAATTCCTTTATCATCGTTTGTTGAAACAACCATTTCCTCACCGTCAATATCGACGCCGACGCCCAGCCCTCCGGTGTAGGTGCCAATGTAGGCCTGCGCCTTAGCCCGGGCGCCTCCGCCCAGTCCGTAGGCCTTCACCAGCGCCTTCGCGTCATCGAAGTCGCCATTGTAACGCCTCCAGCCCCATTTGCGTCCATAGTCGCTGGTGCAGACGGCTGTGGAAAGGTAGGGTTAGGTGTTCATCATAGCAGTTAAATTTTTTTTTAGTTTTTAATTTAGAAGGTTGGTTTGATTTTACAGGTTGCCTGGTAGAGATCGCTTGCAGCGATAAGGCCGCCTTTGCCCACAACTAGTTATGGTTTTTGTCGGAACTTTTTAATGTAATTATTCTTGTGTAAACAATAAATAATTTATCTATCTATCTAACTAATTTTTTTTTATACCGCTAAGGTGGCAAACAAGCTCACGGCCTGCCTGATGGTAAACAGTCACCGCAGTCTATGGCCGTTTGCAATACCAGGGGCAGCGCCCACGCATTGTCTAATATTGGGCATTCTGGACCACTTTTTAGTCAATCAGTAGACAAACTGTCAAGGCCTTGTGGGAAGTGGTCACCGCTGGCTATTGACATAACAACGCCAGGGGTATTACCAATACGTTGCCCTAGCGTAAATGTGAACTACAATTCCCAGCCTATGGTAGGTACACCGTCCTCTATCTCATATCCAAAGATTTTCATATCATGACAGTTAAGTACAGTGCGCGCGCGAGTTCATGTCCATCGGGAAGACGAGGATGGAATTATTGAAGACTCGACACATAGCCATCTCACTCGGTTGCGGTTTGAGCGAGTGAGATGGCGATGTATAATCCGTTCGAGTTAGACGGTAGATGGCTTACAATAAAATAAAGTTTTATATTGTATGGTCTCCTCCTCTGGGGCCCTATTTTTAAATCGCTCGTATCCACACGAGCGCTCGCGTGCGCTACCTATCTCTTTCACACTCATGGTAAGTTGCTAGAGATAGAAAAGACAAGCATTAGAAGGCGAGCGCTCGCGTCAATGCGAGCGGTTCAAAAATAGCGCCCTTCCCCATATTTATGTCCTATAGTAATAATAGTTTGTTAGGAAAACACTTACAAGGTCTGGAGCAGCCATGTTGTTTGCCCCAGTGGCGAGGCGAAGACTTGTTGCAAATCGAAAGTCTGAGATGTAAGGATAATACTGTTGGAGAGAAAAAGAGCTTAAAGTACTATCTATCTAATTAGTGACTACAACTAATATTTCAATGAAATAGGAATAGTATAGAGTGTGTAAAAAATCAACCGTCATAGTTATGTCCAGGCAAATTACCAGCAATAGTCGCTTCTTGTTTTGAACATACTCTTTTGTATTTTGTACCTTTTCGTTTTTTATGCTATTCAGTGATAAACGAGCAGACAGCCACCTGACGGTAAGTGGTAACTGTCGCCCATAACATCTACGATTCATGCATTTAGGATGCTGGCAACAAAAATGCAAAACCGCAGGTGCGTTGTCACTGAGGAGTGAGGACTAATATGAAATGCCTCGTGCCTGTAATTGCGCTGGCTACCTTATCCTTCAAACCGGAACACAACAATGCAAGCATTGCTTGGCGGCAGACAATAGGACAGTTCAATAGGACTACTTGTGATCTACTTATCATAAGAATAGAACTTCAGTGCAATGATACAATGCAAAATAACAGAAAAAAATAATACGTGGGTAGATACTTACAGTCGCCCAAGAATAAACCAACTGAAATGAAATGATTAAACAATTAGATTTATAACATAGTAGTTTAGAAATAGAATTGTCTATTATGACATTATTAGTGACAGTTTATTACATCAAAGACGCTACGATACAACAACACAAAAAAAAACTAGTAATAAAAAGGTAAGTCGATCTATTTAACAACAACACACAAAGGATTAATAATATTAATTAGGTTTATTAAGGTCAGTAAAAGGTTTGTAACAAAGAAAAAAGGGTAGGGATAGTAGGACAACACGTGAACAAAGTCATTATAATACTCACAGTCACCACCAAGGTCAATGACGCCTCCAAGACCGTAGTTCACTGCGAAAGAGGACAAAATAAGTAAATATCGATTCTAAAACAATTATTACATTAACTTTTTTTTATAATACTAAGGAGGCAAAGAAGCTTACGGCCTGCCTGATGGTAGGTAGGCAGGTACCTAAGCAGTCACCGCAGCCTATGGACGTTTGCAATACCAGGGGCATCATCCACGCGTTGCCGACCCCGTAAAAACATTTTCACCGCTTTCTTAGAACTCCATGTTGTACTCTCCAGGGAAAACCTCTGCAGGTAGTTCATTCTACAACCTTAGAGTGCGCGGGAGAAAGTACCTTTGGAACCGCACAGTAACTGTTTCGTTTATTTGGAATATTTTACAAACAAAAGACTCAGATAAGTATGCGATGTTTCAGTGCAATGAGACAACGAAACCTCGTAAAGACAAGTAAACAAAATCTTGACTATTTCGAATTTCTAGACTGAGGGGCTACTAACCAAATTATAAAAAAAACGAGAGGCCGGCCAATTTGTTCAATCAAGTGTAGGGAACGTGACAAATATTACAATACACTCAAAATCAGGTATTTGGCGGGCAGCCAACGTGTAGACAAACCGGCAAACGAGCGGGCCACCTTATAGAAAGTGGTCACCGCAATATTACAGTAGGCAAGTCTAAGCAACGCCAGAGGTATTGCCAATGCGTTTTATGCGTTGCCCACGTCTAAAACACCGGATACGTTCTGACAAACAGGCAAATGCTATGGCGCTTCACTGCCAAAGCCACTGTTCCCCCCTGTTCCCCACTCCATGCAGCACTGGAGGCCACACACAATATTCAACTATTCAAGACTATTCAACAGTATTGTTTGCCTATTCAGTAAGGTGGAGGTATTTCCCCAGTCGTAGGATAGGTATTCTAAATATAATCATCATCATCATCACAGCCCGTAACAGTCCACTGCAGGACTTAGGGCCTCTCCCACGAAAGGGGAGGTTATTGCCATAATCTCCACGCTTGGCAGGCGGGTTGGAGATCGCAGTCTTTAATTATAACAATGGAAAACGCTGCTGCCCATTTTCCAGACTACGGAGACTCTTGATCTTTTGCCTCGAAAACATTAGTCGCCTTGTACGACACCCATGAATGTAAGGGGTTGGTGCTATTCTACTCTGCCGGACACCACACGGCCAATTCCAATTCTATGCCAATTCTAAATATATCTAAGTTGAAATGCTCTGGCTACCTTATCCTTCAAACCGGAACTCAACAATGCAAGCGTTGTTGCTTGGCGACAACGGTGGTAGATAGGGCGGTGGTACTCGTCCAGGCGGACTCCTCAGGCTTGATAGAGTCCTACCGCCTAATGAAATACTTTCGCTGTTTCGTATTAGATTAGTAGATACTTTGGATGTACTTACAAGAAAGTAGGGCGTCTAGGGCGTCATTCAGGTCGCCTTTGTGATCTAAAAATACAATAAAGTTAGCAATGCAAACCAAAATATTACAATGGTATATTTTTCTGGCTTTTCATTAGGTAATTAAAAATCAGGCGGTTCTAAGTACAACCACTTGGAAAAACTTGAAAACTGAACTTCAACTTAGAAAAATTAAGGACTTACCTCCGCTGCCAAGGCCAAGGAAGATGCTGGCGGAATTACCAGCACACTCTGTGACAAAAGTAAGGACAATTAATTATATACTCATACATATAAATTATACGACCGAGTTATGAGGTAAATAGTAATTTGTGGGGTAAAACAGTATTCTGTGGGGCCTGTGCCGCCATAACTTCCTGAGAGCATATGACGCGCTTCTCATCGTGAAGTTTAATTGTAGGCACTCCTAACCGCGTCCGACAATGCCAGGCGAAACCGGACTGCGCCCCTTGCCAGATAGAGGTAGACTGCATCCGACATTACCAAGCAGAGTCGGAGTGCATCCGACAATACCAGGCAGAACCGGATCGCACCACATCCAAGCAGAACAGGCACCCTCAGCCGCGACATATATATACCAAAATAAGTAAGTAATAAAAAATAACTTCGAACTTACTCTGAATTCCTTTGCCGAAGATTCCTGGAACGAAATGTACAATAAAATATGGATTGTAAACTGCCTCAAAGCGGATTTATAAAATAAAGCAAGGACAGGTATTTTAAAATTCTGGATTTATAAGCAAGCCAAATTCATAAATCGTCAACAAAAAGTTCTCGCAATCTTGTTCTTTCTCGCTAAACCTCGATTGTAATTAACTAATATTTAAATTTTTTTTTGCGCTAAAATTTTCAGGTAATTCAGCAAATGTGGTATTTAGTGGTAACAGATGTTGGCGGTAAACCGAACGACTAAAATAGTGTACCCAAGTATGTATTTACTCGTACTTACCGAAGTGTGAAAGGTATTTGCCCTGAAACAATTTCAAAAAGTAAGTTATCTATTATTAGCACCCAGTATACCGATAGTTAGCCGTGTGGCGTCCGGCAGAGTAGAATAGCACCAACCCCTTACACTCGCGGGTGTCGTACAAGGCGACTAATGTTTTCGAGGCAAAAGATCAAGAGTCTCCGTAGTCTGGAAAATGGGCAGCAGCGTTTTCCATTATTATATTTAAAGACTGCGATCTCCAACCCGCCTGCCGAGCGTGGAGATTATGGCAATAACCTCCCCTTTCGTGGCAGAGGCCCTAAGTTCTGCAGTGGACTGATATCGGCTGTGATGATGATACCGATAGTGCAACTAACCTAACTGACCCGGTGAAAGCGTCACTGTTGTTGGAATTGACCTGAGTGGTTCAGTTGGTTACTTGCCACGCAGAGGTAATTTCTGTTGCGGGAGTATGTATAATAAGGATGTATTTAAAAAATAAGTATATACCCATAACAAGCTTTGCTGAGTTTATTTGATTTATATTCATAGTTTTCGCCATACAAAACGCTAATATCATTACTTTTTTTTTTATTTTTTTTTATTTGATATATTTTTTTCCATTAAATGTTGACAATTTGTTATCATTACTTACTTTCTTTACACATGGTAGTGGGATTGGCAATGGGATTGGTATCCTTGGCTTTGGAATTAGTTTCCCCGGATGGAAGAACGTAGGTACTGCATTGGCAAAGGCCACCTGGAAAAATAGGTTTATGTTTACCTTGTTGTGTGGCATAAAAACGAACTATTTATTAATATATACTAATTACAGAAAGAATCATCTTGGCGTTAATGTCCCGGTTGTGCTCTCGCGCACGACGGCCCGGGGTCCGCCTTGACCATGATCCAGGATTTGTCAGATCAGATATTTACAGCGGAGCGACTGCCATCTGACCTCCATGACTCTGCTACCAGGGGAGCCTGACCAGATTGGATCATGGTTACACATTCAGTCACCTGAATGTGCAGGTTTCGTCACCGTAAGAGCTTCAGTTAGTGTTCAGCTAATGTACATAACTCAGAAAAGAGTCATTGGTACCTGGCCGCAGCGGGATTCGAACCCGATACCTCTCGCTTACAAGTCGGATACCTTAACCGCTCGGCCACCGCAAGGCAAATAATATACTATTTTAACGATAATGCATGCGGTGATGGATACGGAAGGCACAAGACCGGCCTTTGTGGATATATCTGGGAAGGCCTATTCCCAGCAGTAGGCGTCTTCCAGATGATATGATGATGATTTTTGTTACTTCAAACTAGCTTAGCCCGCTACTTTGTTCGCATAAAACTCTCATGAAATTCCAGACGAGTTCCTGCAGCGGCCATATTGAATTTCATTTTGGGATAAATTATGGCTCTTCTAAGATATAAAAATCTGTGTAGGGGGGCAAACGCATTTAGATATATCATGCCACAAAGGCCTGCGCGGCATTGAGAAAAACCCTTCTCCTCCTTACCACAGGGTTCCCAGGGAGGGATATTAAATTCGATTTGTACACCTTGCTGCCCCCCTGCCCTATGTTGGCTACACCCATGACATTTTTTTTATTATTTGACTAGCCAGGCATTTGACCGCCACCTCACCTGGTGGTAAGTGACGATGCGGCCGATGATGGAGCATGCCTGTCTAGGAACAGCCTATCCACTCTGGCCTTGAAGGCGTCTAAATTATAATGATCTCGGAACACACTCGCAGGTAATGCGGTCCATTCAGGAAAAATTAGTCTACTGACCGTGTGTGGTGAAATTTTGGAAGGACGTCATGTAAAACGTGATCAAGCCAAAATGGGCAGGGTCAAAAACAGGTACAATAAATAATAGAGTAGAAAATCCTCTTACCACGGCACAGAGGCACAGTATTTTCGTGGCCACCATTTTCGCAGACAACAAGTGATGCCATTTCGAGACACCAGAACTTATATAGGTAACATCAAATTGGTTACGCCCAAAAATGTTCCAGCAGCTGTAATAACAGCGATTAATTGCGTCAAAACTTACCAATTTACCTAATTGTAATAACAAATATTTGTTATTATGTATGTATTAGTAATAATTTATATTACTTACAATTTCATTGTAATCTTGTAATAATTTGACTCATAGTGTGTGCTCAGCTTGAAAATTAAAGACGTCACTTAATACGCAGGTTTTTCGTGGAAAATTACTAGGCGACCTTGAAACCATTGAATTTTTGGGTTTAATTTCATTACTTAATATACTGGCTACCTGCCCCGGTTTCGCACGGGATTTATCGGCTTTTTTCTTTATTAAAGAAAACAAACAGCTATAATATTACTTGCAATACGTTAGCCAGTGAAGTTTCCACAGAATAATTTTACGAAAGTAATATAAACTATTTTAAACTACTGGTAATAACAGTATAAATGTTAAAACCAATGAATTTCCATTCTGATCGATGACACCTACTAATTTTTGTATCTCTTATAAACCATAAATATATGTTAATATAACTACTTACTAATATTACAATTTACTGAAGCTTAATATCCACCATATTTCATCTGAAATAAATCAATTTCTGCGTGTTTCTTTTTGTGCGTATGACAAGCTCTGATCAAAAATCTGTTATGAGAATAGTTCGTTTTACAATACGCATCTCTTTATCTCTGCATAGTATAAGGCGCTGTCCTAATGGCAACGGTCGTATGACAGACGTCGCCCTACCAAAATGAGACCACAAAACCAATTGTCGCACGACCATGGTAGCACGACCGTTGTTAATTAGGATAGCGCCTAAAACAAAGTCGCTTCCCTCCGTCTGTCCCTATGTATGTATCTACGTACGCTTCATAATCGCAAGTGTAGCTCTTCTAAACTACGCAACAGATTTAAATGCGGTTTTCAACAATAGATAGAGTGTTTTAAGAAGAAGGTTTATAAGCAAGATCAAAAAAGGGCAGGTAGGGGTAAATTAGGTGTAGGGTAGGTGTTGGGTAGGGGTAGGTGTAGGTGTAGGATAGGGTAGGGGTAGGAGAAAGAGACAAATACAGAATTGGTCTCCAAACGTGAAAAAGGAGGTAGGGTAGGGTAGGACGCACGAAAGAAGTCGCGCCGAGTCCACTAGTATTCGATTTGTAAGAAGAAATTACCTATCTGATGGTGAAAACCGCAGCAAAATCCGTTGGTTTAGGAGGAGTTACTAACTTACTTACATATATACTTATTATAGATACGTGTTTTTGTCTGCCTATGTAAACTTTACAATATGTAGATACCTAAAGCAAAACAACTTTTACTTATATTGTTTAATATTAAACTTAATAAAGATTGGCTTGTTAATAGCCATAGTATTTAGATAATATACCTATGACAACATTGTTATTAAAATTAGAAAATAATATAACCCTAGTATTGTTAAGTTTTTAATATTGTAGTGCCCGTCAGGGTCATATTTGTAAAAATTACTTTTATGAAGCAATAAACATTTCAGTATTGAGTTATTGGAAGTACACACAGACAGACATGCGCTGAAAGCGATTTTAATTAATGGTATGATATAGGTATGATAGCGACACAAACAGTATTCGTGTTATTTTAAAATTAAAAAATTTGACGCCATCTTAAAATGTGACGTCTACACGATCCGTTTGCGCAAGCTTTGTTTGTACGCGCTGTGTTAGCATAAGTTGGTGTCGTGTGGATCGGCTTTGAGTCTGGGAGAGCGATATGTTGTACCATTCATCCTGGAAACCTAATACCTCCGTAGTCTGGAAAGTGGATATCAGCTTTTTCTGTTTGTCAAGTATTTTAAACACTGCGAACACAATTAATAAATAATTTCTGAGCGGGAGTCAGGATTCTGGTTTCAAGCTGTCCCTTCCCTGAATATCGGTACCGTTTTAGATAACTTGTCGTTATCTATTTGTTTGGGGTTGAGGTTGGGGGTCAACCTCGTTCATCCACATTGGTGTCCCTGTGGTGCATATGTGGATTCGCTGGGCACCACGGTCTGTCATGTAGTCATGTAGGCAATAAATGATGTCATCCCAAGGGCGCTTGTCACCGTCAACGTACCGGCCGTATTAGAGCCGAATGGTACCGTACGTGACGATGGCAAGAGGCCTGACGGCATGACGCTCATTGCTTGGAAACTTGGGAGGGCGCTGGTGTGGGACGCTACTTGCGTGGACACTCTGGCGCCGTCCCATGTAACCTCTACCGCCCGCAGCGCTGGAGTTGCAGCCTCTGCTGCTGAGGACCTCAAACGACGGAAATATGAATATGCTTTAAAGCTTTTTAAAGTTTTAAGCAAAAGCTTATCGACACCACAGGTGACCGGAGCGCTGGCTCGTTCCTCGGACAGAGGATAAGTATTGCTATCTAACGAGGGAACTCAGCCAGCTTTCTGGGCACCATTCCGCGGGACAACGGCGTGGAAGACTTTTTAAATATCTATATAATATTTTAGTATTAGTGTTTAATTTTATTTATAAATAATAATCATCTTGACGGTAATGTACCGGTTGCGCTCTCGCACACGAGGGCCCGTGGTCCGCTTTGATCATGATTCAGTATTTAGTAGATCAGATAATTACAGGGGAATGACTGCCATCTGACCTCCGTTACCCTGCTAACTAGGGGGAGTCCATAGGCTGCGGTGACTGCTTACCATCAGGCAGGCCGTAAGCTTGGTTGCCACCTTAGTGGTATAAAAAAAAGAGAAACCTTACCAGTTTGTATCATGGTTACACATACAATCGCCTGAATGTGCCGGTTACATAACACAGAAAAGAGTCATTGGTAGATGGCCACAGTGGGATTCGAACTCGGTAACTCTCGCTTACGAGTCGGATACCTTAACCACTCGGCTACTGACGCTCATAAACACTGCGAACACAGAGAGGGCGTTAATATCTTTAATATGGGTGTATAGAGTGAGCGCGTTGATGTTTTTAATATGGCAATTTAATAATAAATTATTTACTGTCAAGTTATTTATTTAAATAAAAATGTTAACAATAATTATAATTAAAAAGAACCTTACTCTAACCCTAACTAAAGCTAAAAAATTTGGCCCAGGTCCCCCGAATTTGGAAAAGTCCCCAGAAGGCTGGCCGCGTTGCCCCGCTGGATAGCGAGGCTTAAGCGTTGACCAAAAAAGAGGCCAGCCTTCTGGTGATTCGTAACTTCGACCAGGCGCTTAGATAACTCCCGGATAATTATTTACTTCATAAACAAAAAGTACCTTAAATCTATGGTTGCTGGAGAGTTTTAAGCTTAGCCTGTGTCACGAGGCAGCAGAGGTTATCTACTTCTAACTATGGAATAGGTACGTATACACTCATTAATCTACTTACAATAATAACATAGGTAGTGAGAGAGAGTAACAGTTCCTTCGTGAAAAGTCACAGTGATACTACCGATATGTACATTGTATGGCTTGTATGGTCTCATATTTTCCTAAATAAAATACAAGACAGTTGGCCAGCCTAGGCTAAGACCTCCGTAGACCAGAAAATGGAAAGTAACATTTTCTGTTGTATTTTTATATAGTTTTTGCTGACGAAGTAGCGGTCGTCCGCGTGGAAATAGTTTTTATGACAGTTTAGATTTCGCCCGAGTTACCATTTTCAATGACCTCTGTATGGTATGAATGTTAGTACTACGGAGAGGCCAAGCTGTATGTCAGGTTCTACCAACCCGAATTTGATTAGAAAAAACATGGCTTTGATTGTACCCTGCACTATCACAAGAGTGTCCGCGGCACAGCACGCGTCGTGACAGAGCGTTCGTTTCCTTCTCTCAATATTAAGATGAAAGAAATAGCAGTATATATGTCGAGCCTTTTCTCATTTATCGCGCGCGAGATATCCGCGCATCTTGTGCTAGCCGTACTGGATTTCAAGCTACCAAACTATCAAAACCAAATCAAAATCCGTTCAGTAGTTTTTGCGTTATGCACGAACAGAGAAATAGACTGAAATAGACAAAGCCATTTTGCCATCATGGTCAAGGCGGACCCCGGGCCCTCGTTCTCGAGAGCACAACTGGGACATTAACGCCAAAATGATTAACATTTTTTTTTGGACGAAGCCGTTTTTAATTGTCATAAAAAATAAGTACAAGCGATTTTGATATTATTTTAATTTTGAAATGTTTTCTACTTTATTCCCTTTCGAACAGTATGCTTCATGCTATAAAACCTTTTAACAGCTGCACAGAAATTTGAATTTTAATGTGGTCTTGCACTTATGAACGCGACAGTACTTACATTGACTCAGTTCTTAGGTATAATTCATATTAATTTCTTACTTGTAGGAAACTGCGAGTCTCTTGACAGTGACCTTTGTTATTAATAGGTCTTCCTGTTTACCTGTTCAGGATTATTTTCTGGGAATTCGTTTTTCATATAAAGTGTGAATGATCTGGGCCATAAGTCTGTTAATTTATTCTTCGAATGTAGAAATAACATACACATGATATAATATGGAAATCTTGAAGTAGGTAATAAAGAAACAACGTCAAAGTTAGACTTAAACATTACGAACTTATTTATTTACTAGAAAAACCATTGATAGAAGTCTTTGGAAAAACATTATAATGTTTTAGTACATACGTATGCAAAAAAAATATAAAGTTTAAATCTTTGATTTCATAATACCAGTAGGCTCATGACGTAACTCTGTTGCCTACAATTCTCTTATTTCAATGCTTGAAATTGTTACTTTTGCGCTAATGTATGAACGATTTAATAGTTTCAGTTTATTGCAATGGAATTTTGTTAGCAACTGAACCCACGAAATCGATAATACGGAATAGCAAAAACAACAATTTCAATAATAGTAATCAGGGAATTATTTGCAACAGCGTTACGTACTTAGCTTGGTGATCTCAAACACTAACAAAATTACCTACAACATTTTATTGCAATCATAGAGAATTTAAATTGTAGTTGTTTTCTTAGTGTTTTCCTCAAGCCACGGCAACATCCTAATAGGGCAGTAGTGATATATTATTATGAGGAAGTATACGACTTTTGATTAGCACAGAGATGGGCTAAGGAAAAATAACAGTCTGTTCGGAGTACTTTGGAGGGAGTCGCTCAGGGGGCTCCCATTGAGTTAAGTTGGCCCTACTTGGTTGGTTGATTTCGACACCCATGTTTTAAGAGTCAAGACAGCAAGTTAGAATTCGGTGCGCTCGCTCTGACATTATCTCATTTTTGTTAAAGGCCAAAAATATGGGCATGCTTCATCTTCGGCCGCATCGTCATTTACCAACAGGTGAGATGGCGGTAAAATGCCTGTCTTGTAAAATATATTAAAAAAAAAAAAAAACCTATATATATTTACTTATAAAAAAATTTTGTTCGAGTACTTTTAATATGGCTTTCAAAAGCTTAAACATTAAACAATCTGTGCTCACCTTATCACTATTTATGAGTTACTATTACGTTCCCGCTTTAAGAGCATTAATACCAAAAATCCTAAGTTCGCAGCAATGGCTCGAATACCACCAACCAAAACCTACCTATCTACCTCCATCCAAAACTCCAAAAATTTCGAGCTAGCATCACCCACAAGTATCTCAAATATTGAAAGATAAATATCTGAGATACCTACTTTTTAAATTTGTTATTTAATTGCATCAGACACAGAGATCCATACATATAATACATATACCATACAAAATTATAATAACAATAAACTCAATTAATGAGTTAAGCTCGCCTTTGTACATCTCTGTTACTGTACTGTATAATTATGTCATATTTGTGTACAATAAAGAATAAAGAAAGAAAAAATAATCGACTATATCCAAACAAAATAAAATAACCTATATAACAATACCTCTTATCAAATTAATAACAGACTAATAGATAAAAACAATAATTTTCAAAACTTAATACCAACACTCTTTACACTACATCCCTATCCACCTAACCACGCATACGTACTAAATTAATAAAAAAATACTAATTTCAAAAATAATAATTTCTCATTGACAGCGACTGGATCCGTCACTGTTCTAATTTAAAAATATGTAATTATTCCTGTTATGTAGGCATATTTACTACATCGGAAGTTGTATGTTGGAATGTCGATCGTGGACACCTAGTGATGTCCCCACTCAAGTTTATTGTATCCGCAAACCTAAGCAGCAGTGGGTACCACAATCTCCGATTGTACGCCGCCATTTCGATGCAATTGAATTTAAAATAATCGCAGCAAGAGACCTCTGGCTTTGGGTTGCTGCGTTTGGTCCACACTCAATTGCACAAAACTGCTATAAGACCGGCGGTACGGCTGCAGGCAGGTACTATGAAATTGATCTTCAACAAAATACGACTGTCGAACGTAGTTGAGAAAACACTTTTTGGCTGCAAGATATTCGAGATGTCACAGCACGAGAATTAGGCCCCTGCACGCTGCAGAACCTGTTTCATTGTCTTCATCCATACGGATACAAAACGTTGTACATCACTAATTGCATCTCAATGTTAAGGAGGATAAACCGCACAACTAGATCGAGAGTGAGGAGGTCAACCGTAAATGTTTTTGTGCCTCCACTGTTGATGGATACTGTTTGTTAATTATATTGTGAGATTGAAAAGTTTGTAGGTACTAGAAAGTTTCGATTAAATTCCAGATTTGTGATAGTTTTTCTGGAGGGAATGGCGGCTTTTATATAAGGTAAATATGGATAAATAAATAATATGGATAGGAATATTTATGCCTTTACCTATTTATATGGAGCGTCGGTGGCCTAGTGGTAACGGTATCCGACTCACAATACGAGGGGTGCCTCTTTTCTGAGTTATGTACATTAACCGATGATTTTACGGTGAGGGAAAATCGTGATGAAATCGGCTCATTCAGGCGACTGAATGTGTAACCATGATCCAATCTGGTCAGGTTCCCCTGGTAACAGGTTCACGGAGGTCAGACGGCAGTCGCTACACTGTTATTACCTGATCTGCCAAATCCTGGATCGTAGTCACTGCGGACCCCGGGCCCTCGTGCGCGAGAGCATAACAGGGACATTAACGGCAAGATGGTTATATTTTATAGTACATGACGGCCTTGGGAATCGAACTCGGTACCTCTTGTTTAAGAGGCTGACCAGCAAGCTATTACGCTGTATGTTTATCAGGTAGTAGGACTCTGTCGAGCCTGAGGAGTCCGCCTGGGTGAGTACCACCGCCTTATCTATTTCAGCCGCCAAGCAATAATGCTTGCATTGTTGTGTTCCTGTTTGAACGATAGGGTAGCCAGCGAAATTACAAGCATTAGGCATTTCATCTTAGTCCTCACAGAGACACCTGCACCTGCGGTTCATTATTTTTGTTACCTGCAACCTAAATGTATGAATTGTAGATGTTATGAGCAACAGTCACCACTTACCATCAGGTGGGCTGTCTGCTCGTTTGTAACTGATCATCATCATCTTGGTGTTATGACTCGGTTGCGCCCCCGCGCGGCACGCGAGGGCCCAGGGTCCGCCTTCCTGCTACTCCTTGCCCACCTCGCTCGGTCTCCGGCATCCTTGGTGGTGAGCTTATTGGCCCGCATATCAGTCTTGACTACGTCAAGCCATCGCTTCTTGGGCCGGCCTCTCCTTCCCGTGCCCGGAGGGGGCGGCATGGCCAGGCACTTGCCCACGTTCCGCTCGTTTGGACAGTTCCATAAATAAAATGTTAAATAATATATTACCTAATACCAATGTGCTCTACATTGGTTTAGCTCATACAGTTGTAGACATTAGCGTGTGACCATGAAATGAAAAGTCCCGCATCTGTATAAATACTCAACCTTATGACGTAGGTACTGTTTTACCAGGTTTAGTTTCCATGCCGGGCACCTACATTCGCATTATAGTCGAGTGACGACGGCTACTTACGTGACTTGCGACACGACGGCAGGACAGGTCTAGGAAGCAAGATACTAATTCTTACGTAGTCTGTATACATTGACGAATTGAGTGATTTGGTTAGTTAACATGCTGGTCGCCACGCAGAGGTCCCGTGTTCGATTCCCGGCCGGGCAGAAATTGAAATGATGAATTTTAATTTCTATTAACGGTCTGGGTGTAGTATGTATAATAAGTGTGTATTTAAAATAAACTATGGAAGTACTATATATTGTTCATCATTATGACAGTCCTTAAGAGTCCACTGCAGCGCTTAGGGCCTCTCCCACGAAAATGGAGGTTATTGCCGTAATCTCCACACTTGGCAGATCACAGTGTTAAAAATATAACAATGAACAACACGGAGACTCGGGATCATGTGCCTCGAAAACATTAGTCGCCTCGTATGACACCCACGAGTGTAAGGGGTTGGTGCTATTCTACTCTGCCGGACACCACGCGGCGACTTCGTTAGTCAAATGCATTATATACAACTATTTAAAAGCAGGGGTGTTCTAACTTATTTGAAATCAACGAATGAGAGAAGCAAGCTCGATATTTTTGACATTTATATAAAAGCTGGGGTGATTTAAATTTTAAAATACCTACAACATTTGTTGGGTGCGTCCCCTGTGGACACACTGAGGCATTGTTTTCTTTTATTTCTGAATTTTTGTTTACAGATTACCTCAAAAGGCAATGACCCCACGTAATCAAAATGTTATCCAAACTGGTTTCCGTTTATCTGACTATGTTAACGCTACAACATTGCATGGGTGTGACGACTGCGCAGGTGTTTAGAATTGGTATGTTACCTAATTAGAACACGAGATCACAAGCAATTTATTTATGTATTTGTTTATATTTAACGCTTGTGTCGGCACTTCTTGGTGGAACTCCATTATTAGGAATTAAATCAGTTATTGTACACTAGTTCCACTTTATTATACAAATTTACAGAAACACAACTGTTGTACTAAAAGTGATTTAATTAATTATATGTTTATTTGTTTATTATAATCGGGACATTAGCGCTAATTTGAAGTGATTTTTCCATTTTCAGATGCAAATATCGAGAAATTTAAGTCTTCAGATATCAGGGTGGAGTTTCTCCAGACAATAATAGTATGCGAGCGAAAAGAATCTGTAGAAGACATGGTCATCACGACGAACAGTACGGTGGGGCTGGACGAGAGCATCGTGAGGATTGTGAACTGTCCTTTAGGCAAGGAGAATGGCAATATTTTCGAGACTTATAAAATCAGGTGGGTTTAGTTCTTAAAAGTGACGAGCAGAAATTCTTTTAAGTGTATATGTATGATTATTTACTAAGGGACACGTAAAATATTTACAGTTATAATATAAATATACACTAAAACCTACGTCTGAAATACCAAAAATATACACTAATACATATAAAATATGTACTGACAATGGTGCCCAGAAAGCTGGCTGCGTATCCTCGTTGAATAGCGATGCTAATCCGTTGCCCGAGGAACGAGCCAGCTCTCCGGTCACCAGTGGCATCATTTAATTTTTTGGAAAGTGTATAAGTTGTTTATATTTTTGAAATCGCCTTTGGAAGACCTTTATGATACTCTACTCGAATGGTTTTAGAGAAAAAAGCTTTTCGAATGTCACATAAGGCACCCAACATCCGCATTTTGGATTTATTTTAATTTTAATGTACCCAGTGTCACTCGCGCGACTAAGACGAATCTAACAACACCTCATAAGTTAAAATCCGTTAAGGCGCTAGGGCTGTAGCCCGTGTCAAAGATATATACATACTTACATATGTAGGCGCTATCCTAATTGGCGACGGTCGTGTGACCATGGTCGTGCGACGGGCGGTTTTGAGCTCTCCTATTGTTCGGGTGGCGTCGGTCGTACGAACATAACCCTCCTTCTGTCGCAGTCGGGTAAAAACATTTCTAAAGCGGCGGGCTAAGCGCATGCAAGTAGGACGGATTCGCCTACTCTACAGTACCTATAAAAATTTGACGTGATGTTGAAAATCTGGGGATTTTCAGAAACCTACATGAAAAAGTAATAAGTGTGCTCCAATAGATGGCGTTGCTTAGACAGGATTCACAGGAAAATATATATTTTTATGCTACCCAGTGACAAGCGAGCAGACAGCCCATCTGATGGTAAGTGGTAACTGTCGCCCATAACACAAGCCATGGTCGTGGGCAGCTCTCAACTGATTAGTCGCCTTGATCTGGCAAATGTTCCGCCAGTATATTTTAATCATGTTGCTATTCCATTTACCTCTTCTGTAAAAGATCTTGGTCTTGTTATCGACAGTGCTTTCAGATGGTGGGATCAGCTGACAGAGGTGAGCAGAAAGGTAACGGGGACATTACGGTGCCTTTATAGACTTAAATTTTTTCTTCCCTCTTTCACCAAACTTTTGCTCGTACAATCGATTATATTACCAATTATTGACTACGCTGATGTGTGTTGCTCTGACGTCAATCATGATCAATTGAATAAATTGGAACGCCTACTCAACAACTGTATCCGTTTTATTTATGGTTTACGCAAATACGACCACATTTCATCATTTCGTGAGAAGCTGAAATGGCTTCCTATACGGCACCGCCGTAACTTGCGCGTTCTTTCTCTTCTTTTTTCCATACTGCAGGATCCAATTATACCGGAGTATTTGAAATGTAAATTTCAATTCCTCTGCGATACTCATAAGCGCAATCTTCGCTCTTCTGATACTCTCTGTCTAAATCTTCCACTTCACCGCACTGGTTTTCTCGCCAACTCTTTTTCTTTAATGGCAGCAAGGCTGTGGAATGATCTTCCGGTCGATATCAGACGAAGCTCCAACAAACCTTCCTTCAAAAAAGCTGTTCGAGAGCATTTTCTAAATTCCTTGTAATGCCCGACTTTAACTTATTTCTTTTTTTTTTTTCACCTGTTATTTTTGCGAATGATCTTGGTAGGTAGGCACTTGATTGCGATTTATATTCAAGTACGTTGTGCTATCTTGTTGTTGTTGGTTTCTAGTATTAAATAGTTAATTAAATAAAATTTCATTTTTGAGTTTCGGTATGTGAATACTAGTGGGTAGAATTGTGTTTGTTATTAGGTACGTAAGTGTAATGTTGTAAGTTTTTGTACACTTGTGCAAATTTTTTTTTATACCAGTTTTCGGGGCAGACTGGTAGATAAAGCTACAAAGCTTTAAGTCCACCTTTGTACTATTTTGTGCATAAAGTATTAAATAAATTAATAAATAAATAACATCTACAAGGTTGCAGGTAACAAAAATGCAGAACCTCAGGCGTTGTCACTGTGAGGACTTCGCTGGCTACCTTATCCTTCAAACCGGAACACAACAATGCAAGCATTGCTGCTTGGCGGCAGAAATAGATAAGGCGGTGGTACTCATCCAGGCGGACTCCTCAGGCTCGACAGAGTCCTACTACCTGATAAAACATACAGCGTAATAGCTTGCAGGTCAGCCTCTTAAACAAGAGGTATCGAGTTCGATCCCCAAAGCCGTCATGTACTATTAACTATAAAATATAACCATCTTGGCGTTAATGTCATGGTTGTGATCTCGAGCAAGAGGGCCCGGGGTCCGCAGTGACCACGATCCAAGATTTGCAGATCAGGTAATTACAGTGGGGCGACTGCCATCTGACTGTTACCAGATGAATCTGACCAGATTGGACCATGGTTACACATCCAGTCGCCTGAATATGCAGGTTTCATCAAGATTTTCCCTCACAAAAAAGCATTGGTTAGTGTTCAACTAATGTATATGACGGATCCGGTCAATAGCATGGAATCATGTGGTCAATAGTACGGACTCATGACGCAGAAAACGGAAGTGGGAGTGCGCCACCTGGTGGGGCGTGCTGACAGAGTCTCGACGGCACGACTCGGGCGGAGTGGCGGGCAGTCTTGGCCCAACCGCCGAGGAGTGAACACGTCTTGAAACTGTCTCCACATTTCGTTTATAGAAAGTGTTGTTTACGTTTAAAAATAAAGTGATTTTAAAATAACCTTTGAAATAATAATGTAAATTACCTCAACTGCCTACATTGTAATACCTCTCTGATTTCAAGCAAAATTATAAGTGATGTGCAAAAATGAAGTGGAATAAATACAGTGGAGTAAATGTGAACCCTTTCTTTAATTTATCTGTACGAATACGATCTAATGCTGGATATCACCACCCTGATGACAATGATCCTGATACACCACTTTCCTTGACGCAACGACATATATAACTCAGAAAAGAGTCATTGGTACGTGGCGGCATTGGAAATCGAACCCGGCACCCCTCGCATTGTGAGTCGGATATCGTTACCACTAGGCCACCGACGCTCCATATAAATATATCTAGGTACCTATATAAATATTCGTATCCATATTATTTATTTATCTATATTTACCTCATCTAAATAGATAAGGCGGTGGTACTCCTATCTTATTGCAGAACGCGGTCTGTGGACAAACTAATACTGGAGGACGTCGACGAAGACCTGGAACGGAGTCATTTCAGCGGCCTCATCTTCAAATTTTTGTCAGTTACGTTTAGAGCTGAGAAGACTGGAAACGCTAGCGTTGCCTATTCCAGACGGAATATCACCTTCATAAAGAATAGTGAGTATATTTTTACAAGCTTAATGATCAGGGATCGTCGGTGGCCGAGCGGTTACAGAATCCGACTCGTAAGCCAGAGGTCCTGGGTTCGAATCCCGCTCCGGTCATGTACCAATGACTGTTTTCTGAATTATGTACATTAGTTGAATACTAACCGATGCTCTTACGGTGAGGGAAAACATCCAGTGATGAAACCTGCACATTCAGGGGACTGGATGTGTAATCATGATCCAATCTGGTCAGGTTCCTCTGTTAGCAGGGTCATGGAGGTCAGATGGCAGTCGCTCCACGTAATTACCTGACCTGCCAAATCCTGGATCATGGTCAAG
This sequence comes from Blastobasis adustella, assembly GCA_907269095.1. Lineage (NCBI taxonomy): Eukaryota > Metazoa > Arthropoda > Insecta > Lepidoptera > Blastobasidae > Blastobasis > Blastobasis adustella. The sequence goes on from OU026140.1 coordinate 12,564,907, forward strand.
GTGGACCCCGGGCCCTCGTACGCGAGAGCACAACCGGGACATTAACGCGAAGGTGATGAATTATCAGGGAATACACTCGCAGGCAACATGTTCCATTCATTAGCCGTACGCTGGTTGAACCAAAGCTCCTCGTGCTATCTATATATCTCTATCTAGATATCTGCATCCACGACGTGAGAGCCAGGCCACAGCACTGCGGCACGACAACGCGTCGTAGAAACCATTTTTTTTTTCACTCTACGCATATGAAATGGGCATCCTCCGGTAGCGGTTGGGAGGGAGGAGGTAAGCTCTCATAGACTACCAGCCGGCCGGTCGGTCTGGTTATTCACGACTCGCCAAAAAGAGACCTAGGCGCCTACGTGCTAAACACCTCCTGGGAGTACCTGTAGCCGGGAATGCTTTCCAGGTTTCATCGGAAGTGACACACCGATGGGACGGGGTTTTAGAAATCTACAACGTCATACAACGCATTTGCTTTGCGTCATGATGACGATGATGTGACGTCGCCACAACAAAGTATTGTGGCCTCGCCCTAACGATGAAACGTGCATTTCCGCTAAGATGGCGGAAAGGGATCGACAGACTGAGGTTAATAGTGGATTAGACACGGAAAGGATAAGAGGCCCGCTCCAAGGAGCTTGCCGTCGTTTTGTATGACATGCACGCCGGGAAAGTAGGCCGGCTGGTGCGTGCGGGTGCTCGTGCCGGCGGGCTGGCTGGGGCCGGGCACGCGCCGCACATGATCCGCCGGCGGATATGTGCGTGGCGTGTGTCGGTGCCCGTTGTCTCGCCGGAGTCTGCATGCGTCGCCTCCTACCTGGATGAGCTCGCTTAACTCTTTTATTTCCATTAGATTGATTAATGAAAAGAGATTAATTAACATAATCCTAATTCAATAATTACTTTTTCATTTTCATCTCTCATTTTTCATTTTCATACATCATCCAGAAGACGCCCACTGCTGGGTATAGGCCTCCCTCAAAGATCTCCAAAAAGGCCGGTCCTGTGGTTTTCGCATCTAGCTGGTACCTGCGATCTTTACCAGGTCATTTACTAACAACGCATTTTGGTTTCCAGTGCCTACTTTGATTGAACTCGAACTGGCGAACTTGATACCTGGACCACTGCCTAAGAGTAAGATAAAGAAATTAGTGCTCAAGAATGGTAAGACAGTACCACGAGGAATTACTATTGGACAAGACAGTGCGGTGGAGGACCTGACACTGGACGGTTGGGATCTGAGCGAAGCTCCAAGGGGTTGGCTGTGGAATTGTTGCCAGTACCTGAAGATACTGAACCAGCCAAATTTGAGGGAGGAACAGGTTGAGTTGGTGAGTATAAAGCAATTGATGGAGCGAAGATGTCAAACCCACCCACGAAGATACATAGTATCCATGATCATGGCGTCAATACCTCGGGAGTGCCCGGGGTCCTCTTAATCATAATAAAGGTCCGAAGTGGTAAGATGTATGAAAAGAGTTGTTGATATATGAGAGGCTAGGAAGTTCATTATTTATTTATTAAAAACTTCATGCAATGTTACTTACAAAGGCGAACTAAAGCTTCATAGCTTTCTCTACCAGTCAACCGGAGAATTGTGTCAGGACAGAGCAAAGTGGCGGTCCATAGTCTCTGCCTACCCCACCTGTGGGACAAAGGCGTGAGCTTTACGTATGACGTTATACATGTATAACACAGATCAGATAATTGCAGTACAGCAACTGCTATCTGTACTCTGTGGCATTACAGTCTCAATATCAGTGTGGTCTGTGAATGTTTGATATTGTTAATTTTACTTTTAGTCTATTTTCTAGATATATTTTAAAGAGAGGTAGGGCATAGCGGGGTATCTCGTTCGCATTGGAGCCGCCCGACCGGGGAACCTCCACCTTACAGAATACCGCAACTAAACAATACTCTTTTAAATAGTATTGTGTTTCTGCCGGTGAGTAAGGTCTCCAGCGCTCCATGGGGTGGGGATTTGCCTTTTTGCTGCCAGAGCAACGTGTTATAGAGGTGGGCAACGCATTTGAGATACTCTTGGTGTTGCTAATGTTTATAGGCAGTGGTGACCACCATCCATCAGCTGGCCCGCTTGCCTGTTTGCCTAACGTTAAATTATAAATTTACATTTTACAACGTTTTACGTTACATTATAAAAAATTATATTCTATTCTTCTTGTTTGTTGCACTGCCTTGTAATTTTTGTTAATTGCTCTATGGTTGCCTAGTAGAAAAAGATATTGTACTGTAATCGGTCATTCTCACTGCAAGGTGTTTTTAGTCTATTTTCCCTCATGGTTTTTTATCATTCAATACAAACGCAAAGTAGCAATGAAAGATGAAAATTTGTGTAAATCTAAATACTTTTATGGGACATATAAGTCCCATAATTTGACAAAATGAGTGAGTGAGATATACGCCATTTTATTTTAGGGCGTGAGGGAAATTCGATTTTTGTTATGGATATTAGAAAAAGAATAAGTTAGACAAGTCTACAATGTCGGTTACGAGGACGTGTCGTGGTGTGAAAGACTAAATAAATAATAAATAATCGTGGACAGATTCACACAGCGCCATCTAGTCCCAAACTAAGCAAAGCTTGTGCTATGGGTGCTAGATTACTGATATACTATTTAAGTACTTTTTTTTATATAAACATACTTATTATACTTACATAGAGCACTCAGACCCGTAACAGAAATTCAAATTCATCATTTGAATTTCTGCTCGGCCGGGAATCGAACCCGGGACCTCTTGCGTGGCAGGCATGTTGACCACTGAGCCACTCAGGTCGTCAAACGCAGTAAACACGCTCTGACCCGTATTTCTCCAACCTGTGCGCTGATTCAGAAGCAAAAAGCGCGACATCAAATCAAAGTGGAATGTTTTACTCATACTCCTAAAATAAGGTCCATTGTATTACGGCTTTTCAAAATCGGAGCGACGCGTGACGTAATATAAGTGATACAAAAATGGACCTTATTCTATGTGCAATACATTCCACTTTGATTTGCTCTCACGCTTCTGCTCCTGAATTTAGTTACTCAATTAAGTAAAATGTAATAAGCGCCTTAGGTGTGCGTGCACAGTGTTGGTCACCCTTCGTAGGTTTATATGAGTTTTTTAATTAATTCCAGGTTCTGAAAGACATAGTTTCAGACCTCGTAGAACTGACAATACGAGACTGTTACCTGGACAAGATGGACAAGTACCTGGACGGGGCTAATAAGCTGGAGAAGCTGGATCTGACAAATAATCAGCTGCACGATTTCTTGGTCAAGACGTAAGTTTAAATTGTTCAAACTCAAATTCAAAATTTATTAATTTGGACGTTCAATTCTCTTTTAATCGTCGAAAAGGAGGGGGTAGAAAAGTAGAACATAGCCCTAAGGATTTCCAGGCTAAAGTGGCAGTGGGCAGGCCACATAGCTCGAAGAACCATGATGAGTGACCATGATCTAATCTGAAAAGGTTCCCTTGTTAACAGGGTCATGGAGGTCAGACGGCAGTCGCTCCCCTGTACTTACCTGTTCTGAGAAATCCTGGATCATAGTCACGGCGGACCTCGGGCCCGGGAGCGTGCGAGAGCACAAACGGGACATTAAAACCAAGATGATAAATATTTTCTTGTATCTTGAACATTGCAACTTAAATTTTAAACATTAAACCATGAATCTTGGATACAGCTTGAATCTATATTATAGAACGGGGCGATGCCCATGTTAGTGCAAATGTCCATAGGCTGCTTACCATCAGGCGGGCCGTGAGCTTGTTTGCCACCTTAGTAGTATAAAAAAAGGAATAGAACCATGAGCCTTGTACCTTACGTTCAACCAGTGGATCCTACCGAAGATGTTAGTACTGATAATGATGAACTCCCTCAACAGCCAACTCCCGTCTCTCCAAGAGCTGGTGCTCTCCCGCAACCACATCTTTGGCTCAGCACTGATCGCCACCGCGTTGCAGAACCAGCCGAAGCTAAGAGTCGCTATCCTGGACTCAAACCCTTATCTAAACATGTGTGACGAGCAGCCATACTTGTCGAAGGCACCTGATAGATACACTAGTAAGTGAACCGCAGCGGTACCGCCTATCTCCAATTAAAATAAATAAAAATCTTAAAGTTATTGTCCCGATTGTGCTCTCTAGGACGAGGACCCGGGGTCCGCCTTGACCATGATCCAGGATTTGGCGATCAGGTAATTACAGTGGAGCAACTACCAACCGACCTCCGGTACCCTGCTACCGGGGGAACCTGACCAGATTGGATCATGGTTACAAATTCAGTTGCCTGAGTTTGCAGGCCTATCTCCAATTGAACGCGGCCATTTTGATCCTACCCTGTGGTATAACGTCACAGAAATCGAGCCGAACTCAGTATCAGTCAGAATGAACGAAATGAATGCCATTCGGGAGTATACAGTAACGATCCGTTACACATTTTTATTTTGAAACATCGTAATTTAAAATGAATGAAATGATAGAAAAATGCGCGGTTATCCAAATCCTGGATCATGGTCAAGGCGGACCCCGGGCCCTAGTGGGCGAGGGCACAACTGGGATATAAACGCCACGATGATTATTATGATTTTTATTATAATGGCTGTAAAAATGTAGCCCCTAGCTCTTTATTGTAAATATTTATTTGTCATTTCCAGTAAGACACCAACCTCTGATTGGTCGGAAGATGAGCTTGCAAAACATCGAAGTCATCTCCTTACGAGGCTCTGTCACCCATTCGCTCTGCTTGGAGAAAATAGTGCTGCCCTCCCTGACCTATTTGGATATAGGAGACAGTCTATTTGATAAGTTGCAAGTGAGTCAAGCTTTGATTAGATATTTGTATTTTTTTAGCAGACTGACGTCGGACAAACAGGCAAGCGGGCCCCCTGATGGAAAGTGGTTACCGCCGCCTATGGACATCAGCAACAGTTTTTTTTTCTGTTTAGGCCACGGAAGTTAGTACACTTCGTTAGCGCGATGTAGCGCATCTGACTTAAGCAAGTCATGATATCTTATTTTATTCGACGCAGCGACAAACGAGCAGACAGCCCACCTGCTGGTAAGCGGCAACTGTAGCCCGTACTATCTACGATTAATGCATTCAGATTGCAGGCAACGAAAATACAGAACCGCAGCGTTGTCACTGAGGACTAAGATGAAATTCGCGAGGCAGGGCATTTTCTTGAAAAGCCAATTTAGAGTAACGTCATGTTCTGGGTTTGTCTTCTCATAGGTCAACTTTGTACAGTACGTAAGTAAGTACATTATATGATAGATAAATGAGGATCTGATAATGGAAATGCTTTATGCCCGTAATTGCGCTGGCTACCTCATCCTTCAAACCGGAACACAACAATGCAAGCGTTGTTGCTTGGTGACAGAAAGACTCAGAATCAGTTTTAAAAAGAGGACATTATACAAATAAATGTTATACAGATTCTCGAAAGCGTTGCCTCTATCTGGCGCTGTCCTAATTGGCAACGGTCGTGCGACCATGGTCGGTTTTGAGCTCTCCTATTGGTCGGGCGACGTCCGTCGTACGACCGTGGTCGCAAGACCGTTTTCATTTATTCGTAGGGCATATTGATATGAAAATAAAGACCTAAATTAGGTACAATTAAATCTACAAATCCTTTTACAAGACTTAAGCCACATAATGGCTCCGTCACTTAGACCGATCAGGTCATCGAGCGCAAGACTGTTGCCAATTAGGACAGTGCTCTTTCGTCTCCGAATCTCATCCTATCATTTTTCTAGCTTCTAGGCCTTCCTGTGACTTCTAGGCCCTACACGATCAACGTGTCTGGGAATCCTATTGTTGACTTTCCTTTCGAAAAGGCAGAATACGACAGAGTAGTTGGTCTTGGACATATGGTGAGTCAAATATAAGAAATAAAAATATTAAATATAATAATAATCATCTTGGCGGTGGCGTGGCATGGCCCGCCTTGACCATGAACCAGGATTTGCTAGATCTGATAATTATAGTGGAGCGATTGCCCTCTGACCTCCGTGACCCTGCTACCAGGGGAACCTGACCATATTGGATCGTGGTTACACATTCAGTCGCCTGAATGTGCAGGTTTCATCACGATGTTTTTCAGCATTAGTTAGTATTCAACGAATGTACGAGTACATAACTCAGAAAAGAGTCATTGGTACATGGCCGGAGCGGGATTCGAACCCGGTATCTCTCGCTTACGAGTTGAATACCCTAACCGCTCGGCCACCGACGCTCCTAGAGATAATATATTAGAAATAGAAAAATTATTTATACAAAAACAGCACCTCAACAATAAAACATCAAAAAGCAAATAAAAAAATACATATCCAAAGACATTGGATGCCTCTATGTCCAATTTCTTTGCTTTTGTTATCGAGATAATATCGAGGTAAAGTAATAGAGCGTCGGTGGCCGAGCGGTGACAGTATCCGACTCGTAAGCCAGAGGTCCCGGGTTCGAATCCCGCTCCGGCCATGTACCAATGACTGTTTTCTGAGTTATGTACATTAGTTGAATACTAACCGATGCTCTTACGGTGAGGGAAAACATCGTGATGAAACCTGCACATTCAGGCGACTGGATGTGTAACCATGATCCAATCTGGTCAGGTTCTCCTGGTAGCAGGGTCATGGAGGTCAGATGGCAGTCGCTCCACTGTAATTACCTGACCTGCCAAATCCTGGATCATGGTCAAGGCGGACCCCGGGCCCTCGTTCTCGAGAGCACAACCGGGACATTAACGCCAAGATGATTATATCGAGGTAAAGTAATACTAACCATGGTAATAATCTCTACAACATGTGCGATAAAAGTAATAAATAAATATGCTTGGACAATTCACACAGCGCCATCTAGTCCCAAAGTAAGCAAAGCTTGTGTTATGGGTGCTAGATAACTGATAACCTACTTATAAACCTTTAATACATACTTATTACACATATAACACCCAGACCCTTAACAGAAATTAAAATTCATCATTTCTATTTCTGCTCGGCCGGGAATCGTACCCGGGAACTCTGCGTGGCAGACCACCAATTGTTTAGTTAGAGTTCTACTTATGTTTTTCTTTTAGGAGGTTAGTACACTTCGTTAGCGCGATGTAGCGCATCTGACAGACTCAGACTCAGGTCGTGAGAAAGTGTACGAAAGAGGAATTATTTTACACTATTTCATAATTAAAAACCCTATCCAACCCAGGTGACAATAGAAGGACTGAACTACGAATTGGAATGCGACTGCCAAGGCGCGTGGTTAGGCCGGGCGCTGCGGGAGGGGGCGCTGTCGGCGCGGGGGGTGCGGTGCGAGGGCGGCGGGGCGCTGGCCGAGGTGCCGGTCGAAGCCATAGCTTGTAGGAAGCAGCAGTGTGCTGAGGTGAGAATTTGGAACTGAAAAGGAATGGAGAGGGGTGGAAAGGAATGGAGAGGAATGGAGAGGAATGGAAAGGAATGGAGAGAAGTGGAGAGGAATGGAAAGGAATGGGCAGGAATGGAACCCAATCGATCGAACAATCCGGTTCGCTGGCCATGGTTATAGCTACGTCTCGCGCGACCGGAAAATTACGTCAGAGAACTTCACTTCGCCATTTCCGCCAGGCACCGGAAACAGAGGTCCTCCTAATATAAGAGATGGCGATGGCGTGACGTCATTGGATGACATGCGTGCCAATTGACCTTACATAAAGGATACTGAAGACCGAGGAAAGTGGACAAAGAGAAGTAGGAAGGCAGCCCTTGAGTCAACCAAGAGTTAAGCTAATCAGAAGTCAGAAGTCACTACACATCTGAATCGTACGAGCGAAAAACGTTCTTTCGAATCTTGCGTGGCCACCACTAGCGGGTCTAAGAATGGGGATGAGTATCCAGTCCGCGGCTGGTCATCTAGCCATAAAGTAAGCAAAGCTTGTGTTATGGGTGTTAGATAACTATTAAACTACTTATATACGTTTTTAAATTACATACTACACCCAGACCCGTAACAGAAATTAAAACTCATCATTTCAATTTCGGCTCGGCCGGGAATCGAACCCGGGACCTCTGCGTGGCAGCCCGGCAACCGGATGTTAACCAATTGAACCACTCATCATCGTGATGATGAGTCTTGTAGCTTTAGTTGCATTCTCTATCAATTTTCCACAGGTATGTGAATGCAGGAGCAAAGAGGACTCTACAGCCACAGAAGCGAGCTGCCAGAGCGGGCTGGAAGACTTACCACCAGCTTTGATAGACCTGCTTCATGGGAGTGACCCTGAGATTGATGTAGAAGTGAGTAGTAGATCCAGGTAAACAGGTCTTGTTGTCGATTTGTTAGATAAATCCATATTTTTCAAAATATTTACTGTTAAGTACAATAAAAATATACATCTGTATACAGGGTGTCCCAAAACTCAACGTCAAGCCGAAACGGGGTGACAGGATTGATTGTATCCATCATGAGAAAAATCCCAAAAAAAATCTATCCCATGCAGTTTGAAATTAATGGGCATTTAAGAAGAACCTACAAATTTGGTCAAACTGTAACCATTTTTCGGTTATTGTGGTTAATTTTTATTATTTTTGTTTATTTAAACTTTGGAACCATAACCCTAAATAACATTTCTAGAACCACAGTCAAAAATAATGACACAATTGCCCCAAGTTTTCTAGAATTAAGACTATTTGTTAAACTATGAATTTAAAATTTTTTAATTAGTTTCATACTAAAATAAAACGAGTAAAAAAATAAAAACCTCAAGTAACCCGATTTTTGCTATATATTTTTGATAAACCTAAACTAAACTCGGTCAAGATTTTTCAATATTTTATTAATTTTACTTACTTTGTTCACTCTGGTAAAAGTGGCGTCACTATCTGTCTCGCTCGCTTATGGCAAACATGTCCACTATCCATCTCTCTCATCATTTTGCCGTAAAATTAAGAACCTACCAAGAGCTTGTGCGAATAAAAAACATTTGAACTGAGTAAAATGGGTTAGCAAAAATCGGATTACTTGAGGTTTTTATTCTTTTAGTCGTTTTTTTTTAGTATGAAACTAACTAAAAAATTTTAAATTCATAATTTATCAAATAGTCTTAATTCTAGAAAACTTGGGGCAATTGTGTCATTATTTTTGACTGTGGTTCTAGAAATGTTATTTAGGGTTACGGTTCCAAAGTTTAAATGAACAAAAATAATAAAAATTAACCACAATAACCGAAAAATGGTTACAGTTTGACCAAATTTCTAGGTTTTTCTTAAATGCCCATAATTTTCAAACTGCATGGGATAGACTTTTTTGTGATTTTTCTCATGATGGTTACAATCAATCCTGTCATACCGTTTCGGCTTGACGTTGAGTTTTGGGACACTCTGTATAGTATAATACAAAGTCGCCTCCCGCCGCCTGTCCCTTCCTATGTATGTATCTATGTGCACTTAGATCTTTTAAACTACGCAACGGATTTTAATGCGGTTTTCAACAATAGATAAGAGTGATTCAAGAGGATGGTTTATAAGTAAGCAGAAAAGGGTAGGTAGGGGTAAAGTGGGTGTAAGCAAACGAAGTCGCGCCGATCCACTAGTTAGTCCACATAAAATATTACAAATTTAAAAAGTCGTTTCCTCCCCGGTTAGCATGCAACTAATGTGCATAACTCAGAAAAGAGTCTTTGGCACATGGCAGCACTGAGTATTAGCTTATTAAACTATTAAATCCCTCCAGATGCTGGACCTCACCGACAACAGGATCACGCGGCTGAACGAGACAGCGATTGAGGCGATGTTCTCGAAGGACTCCCGAATGGTGATGCTGGCGGCGAACCCCATACTCTGTGACTGCGACAACGAAGCCTTCATATCGGCGTTGCAGGCTCACAAAAGTAAGGTAAGATTCAGTCACTGACTAGCGAAACTGCCAAGAAAATGTGAGGCACGCCGGTTTGTTTACTAGTAGAACCTACATAAGAGAATATGTACGAGTAAGTACTATCGCTAAGAAGTATGGGTCACTAAAACAAAAAGAAATGGTTCCAGGCTGCGCACGCGCAGACCAACGTTTTGTGGGTCTCTTAAACCTCTACAATCGCTACAAAGTGGAATTTTTCTTATACTCGATGACGTAGGCTTACGGCCACTTCAGTTCATAAGGTGGAAAAGTCTTAGGAAATGCGACAAGAGGTGGCAATGTTTGAGATTGTATTGCGATTTGATATTGTTTCAATTTCAGGTCGAAACCCAATGCCCAACGCCACATTACATACTACGTTCCACGTGGATCGGCACTGTGCTGAGGACAGGGGGCCTGTGTCCGTGACAGGATTATGGGGGAAAGGGGTTACGACCCTCAGATATGAGGAATACGAACGGAAGACCTAATCTATTGCTTCTGTGTCGTCCATGATTGTACCAATAACCTACCCCACCACAGATCGCCGACTACCCCACCCTATCCTGCTCCGGCGCCTCCACCCACCTGCTCCGCGACGTGCACCCGCCGCACCTCTGCTCGCGGCCGCTCCACCAGCGGCTCTGGTTCACGGCGCTGCTGGCCGCCGCGGGGGCCGCCGTCGGACTGCTCGCGCTGGCTGCCTCCGTGTATTACCGATATAGGAGGGAAATTAAGGTATTGGGTTTGTTGTTATCATACCGTGTTCGAACCCTGCGGCCATGTACCAATGATTCTTTCCTGAGGTATGTACCTACATTAGTTGAATGCAAACCGATGCTCTTACGGTGAGGGAAAACATTGTGGTGAAACCTGCATATTCAGGCGACTGAATGTGTAACCATGATCCCATATTGGTCTGGTTCCCCTGGGAGCAGGGTCACGGAGGTCAGATGGCAGTCGTTCCACTATGATTATCTGATCTGCCAAATAATGGATCATGGTCAAGGCGGACCCCGGTCTCTCGTGCACGAGAGCACAACCGGGACATTAACGCCAATATGAGCTATTTCTGTTATTAACATAGACTAGCGACCCGCCCCGCCTTCGCACGGGTAACCTCAACAAATTATACACTTAAACCCTTCTCATCAATCAATCTGTTTATTGGAAAACCGGATGAAAATCAGCTCAGTAGTTTTTGAGTTTATCGCGTAATGACAGACTCGGCGTGGAACTTTATTTTATAATATGTAGTGCCATATCGCAGTCCACTGCTGGATAGCTATGTATTATCAGGAGGTAGGACTGTGGGTGGGTTCCATCGCCTTATCTATTTCTGCCGCGAAATAACGATGCTTGCATTATTGTGTTCCGGTTTAAAAGATAAGGTAGCCAGCGCAATTAAATCATAGGTATTTCATCTTAGCCATTCAGTATCTGTACGTGATAAACTCGAAATTTACTGAACGGATTTTCATGCGGATTTAACCAATAGACAGTGATTCATGAAGAAGGTTCAGGTGTATAATTTGTTAAGGTCACTACCCGTGCGAAGCCGGGGCAGGTCGCTTGCGGATTATAAAAGTTCTTCATCATAATAACAGCCGAATTAAATAAAATAAGTTACATATTATATTTTACCATTACAGATATATCTCTACTCCCGCGGCCTCTGCCTCTGCTGCGTGAAGGAGACAGAAATAGACTCGGAACGCGAGTTCGACGCCTTCATCTCTTTCTCGCACAAGGACGAAGAATTCATAAGGGACGAATTCCTCCCAATCCTGGATAAGGACTACAAGATTTGCATCCACTACCGGGACTGGATGGCTGGCGAAATGATCCCGAACCAGATAGTGAAATCTGTGGAAAGTTCTAGGAGAACAATCATAATTCTGTCGAGAAATTTTATTGAATCTATATGGGGGTTGCTAGAGTTTAAGACAGCACACATCAGTGCATTGAGAGAAGGAAGGGTCCGTGTCATTATCATTGTTCTGGACGACATAATTGACGACAAAGAAATGGATTTAGAACTTCGGAACTATCTGAAGACAAACACTTATATCAAATGGGGCGATGAGTGGTTTTGGAGGAAATTGCGGTATGCTTTACCGCATAAAGATAGGGGTGAAAAGATCGGGAAGAAAGATGTGGAGAGGAGTCAGGATTCGGGGTTGGAGCTGGAGAGTGTTAGAACACCTGTGCAAGACAGTTCTGGGACACTTGTGCAGGTCAGTTCTGGGACACCTGTGCAGGACAGTTCTGGGACACCTAGTCAGGACAGTGTAGGGAAGGACTCCGGTAATATCTCCGGGAGCATAGATGCGATGAATAGTTGATATATAATGGTGCGCTCTCACCATCTCGCCGACTGTCCGTTTGTCATGACAATAACTTGACCGACAGGAATAATAAGGGATAATCCCCGACCACGTTTACATATGCTCAAATATTTCTACACTACTGAACGAATTTTAATGAAACAAAGAGTTACACCTCGAATACACTGGCTTTCAAATACAGAAAACCGCATTCCAATCGGTCCATCCGTTCGGGAGCTACGATGCCACAGACAGACACACATACACAAAGCTCTTTTTTGGTCGGGGGTTAATAATAGGTTTGACCCCGACCATAATATGGGCCTATATATAGGCTTGACTCCGGCTGTAATATGGGCTTATATTATAGGCTTGAAATCGCCCATTATGGCTTGATCTCGCCCATTTCACATGACGTCCTTGGAATGGAACCCATTTATAATTTAATTTAAGTTAAAGAAAATAAAACATATTTTCACGTAATGTACTTTTTATTTGCCATTGTTAAAGTGCAATTATTATTAAACTAAGTTTAATGTTAAGCGAAGATCACAAATTCAATCAATTTTGGTGTAGCAGTTTCAATCACTTCATTACCTAAAGTAGCATAAATATAATGTGAAAGGATGCAAAGGGGTCAGAACATTTTTGGGATATACACCAACTGTTTTTTATTTTAATATGTTTTTTATTTTTTTTCCATTCGCGCGGCCAATCTTGAGACTTTGCATATCGACAGAGGCCAAAATTTCATAATATTTAATAATATAATATAATATCGCTTAAACATACTTTTGAAAACTATTGCCTGAAACAATAATATATTTTATTTTATTATTAAACAGTGGCCAGGACTAGGAGATTTAACCATGGGAATTATTATATTCACTTGACTTGAAATTTGAATTAATTCATTTTACTAACATAGTTTTGTCGGACAACCATTGAATATGGAGTAGGAAATAAACGATTATTTAATTTAATATTGGCCGCGCGAATTAACAACAACACACACATAAATAAAAATAGGTTTTTATATCCCAGGCTACATGCAAAAATGTTCTAACCCCTTGTTACCCACCTCCAATGTGTAATACGTCGGTGGATAGCTATTTGTATATTGAAGTAAAGTTTCTATGGCCCCTTGTTCCAAATGTAGTACGTTCCGAGTTACGCTGTACTATACCTCCATACAACCTGTCCTTATTGCTAAAATGACATTAGTTTCAGTTTAGTGTACAACAAAACTTGACATTGACTAACATTTGGAACAAGAAGACGTCATAGCAACTATCTTTTCAATAAATAAAAAAGAAATACTTTTTATACAATGTTTTTAATTTGTCATAAAGTATATTTGAGGTGTGTACCAATGTTCATACAATTCTCATCTATTTTCACATAAAATAAGAAGAGAATAGTCATCAAGTCATCATTGAAATACATACATTAAATAATAATTTATCTAAATAAAAATAATAGAACATAAACACACTAGCAAATTAATTCTTAAACCAGTAGACTGTACAATCATTTAGTGCTACTGACTAGCAAAGAATAGAATTTCATCCTATTCCGTTCATTGCATTTTGTAAAAAAATTCTAAGTAATTACCAATTATGGCTTTAATTGTACTTTGTAAGTGATTACTTTAGGACAAATGTTAAGATATTCCTAAGCATTGAGGAGTCACAAAACTGCATGAAAAATCAAATAATATTAAATATTTTGATACATGTCACTGCTTTTTCCTATTTTTGAACGGTTCGCTTACGGTGTTGCCAACGAAGTAATTTAAAAAATATTGAATTTTTCATGTAGATATTAAAACTTTAACACCGTTGGAATCGAGGCGAGTGCTTTTAAAATATAACTATAATAAAATTATTATTCCCATGTGTTTAAAAAGTAAGTGATCTAAACGAAAACTGGGATTGATCTGAACAATTTTGAACAGTTTTACTTAACCAAAACTGAACAGCTTTACAAAACTTTTGATGACTTTTAAAATAAGTTGCAATATATTAAGTTTAAATTAATTATAGTGGAACTTGAGTAATAAAAAGTGTTTTAATTGTATCATTAAAGTAGTTGACACTCTGTGTTGTGCATTCATGATGGAACTCCATTATGTTACAGATTAAAACACTTTTATAAAAAAGATGATGTCCGAAACCGGTCGCCATTAATTAAAAGTTTATAAATATAATGTATTTAGTGTAACTAGTGTATAAAAGTGTTACTAATTTTTTGCAATTTTATAGGTTGTCGTGAAAAAAGTGTATCCTTAAACGACTGTTTTCGAATATGTATTTGGAACATGACGCCATGACTGTAGAAAGGTTTTAATCTATAATGTATAATTAAACTTTTGACAATGAGATCTATGCTATTATTAAAATGAGATTGTCCCAGCGTAAGTACTTTGGTGATGTATTTTTAATATACAAGTAGGTAGGTATAGTATTTTAGTGCCAATTGTGTATAGTATACAAAATACTGTGCGGTACTAATAGGTACATCTAAATGTATTTTTGTAGATATATCTAAAATATGCATACAACGCGGTGCAATACACCGACGAATATTAGAATAAAGTCATACACTGAAATTGTTTCAAACATCTAGAAGATTAAATTGTGAGTAAAAGATTTATTTTAAAATTTCTGAAGTACCGAACCACAAATAAAAAATTAATTGTATAATTATTTTTTTATTATTAATTAGTTGAGCGCCAAGAAATAATTTTATAACAGTAGAATTCTTTTTTGTTTCCTAAAAGTGCATTGACGATCAACGTGTTAATTAGGCAATTGTTATTTTTCTATTATTTCCTATTAAGTATAATTAATTAAGAAATTTTAATGAAACAAAAGAAAACACCTATTCCTATTAAGCATTTTTACTTTCACAAAAAGTATGTTCTAATTGTAAATTTATTTATGTATTTTTAAAATTGAGAAATTAAAATATTCCTTAATTTATTTCTTTTTTTCATCTATTTCTTTCACAAGCAACAAATTTGCATAGTTCTTAGAGAACTCTCAGCAAGTAGGTAAATTACAAGGAGGTAGCAATATTTTAAAGATAGTCGATAAAAATCAATACAAGACTATCTTGATGTATGTCTATCTGTCACAGGTAAATTATTATTGCACATACATAGACGGGTTTTTCAAAAGCTTTTGAACTTAATAAATATAAGAATAATAAATTAATTTTAGACCTCCATATATAAATTTAGAGTAAGTACTTAAAAATTCACAAGTTGTTCAAAGGGTACAAGCCGAAATTTAGGGACTGCCCTTGAATATACTAAGGACATACATATATCTTAGCGGTCTTATTCATAAAAGTTATACAGGGTGTCGTCAAGCCGAAACGGGGTGACACGATTGATTGTAACCATCATGAGAAAAATCAGAAAAAAATCTATCCCATGCAGTTTGAAAATTATGGGCATTTAAGAAAAACCTAGAAATTTGGTCAAACTGTAACCATTTTTCGGTTATTGTGGTTAATTTTTATTATTTTTGTTCATTTAAACTTTGGAACCGTAACCCTAAATAACATTTCTAGAACCATAGTCAAAAATAATGACACAATTGCCCCAAGTTTTTTAGAATTAAGACTATTTGTTAAACTATGAATTTAAAATTTTCAAAATTTGTAGACATTGAAAGGCTTTAAAAAAAATGAGGTGCATGTTCGCATATTCTTGTGAAGTGTAGCGCGTAGGCATGGTAGATAACAAGGATGCCAACGCAAAAGTCCAATTCCAAAAGAGAGAAGCCAAAGTTGCCGGTATGTAATCAACAAGTCCAATTCACAAAAATCCAAGTCCAAAAAGAGAAGCCAAAGTTGTCAGTACTAAATCAACACAAGCGAATACAGAAAGGTGCGCAGTAGACGAATGAGTGAAACGTACTAACTGGTAGAAGGTTTATAAGCTTGCTAAAAATATAAAATATGGTTTTAGAAAAACATTATTCATAAACGCATATTGGGGCTAAAACGCTCAAGAACGGCTTCATAACTTAAAGAAGGCTATTTACTTCTATAAACCTCTGATAAACCTATATTGGTGACAAACATGGCCGCCGTCACATGAACAGCTGATTTTATTCGCTTAGTGATTGATTGTGATTGATTGTGATTGGCTCGTGACTCCACTTTTATCCTGAAGAGGATAGGCAAAGAGGTTGCATCCATACAACCATGACTTGTATCATTTTCCTTGGAACTACGTTTTGATAGTAAACAGCACATTAAACTTTTTTTTGAGGCTTGGCGACAAGCGATTTTCAGTTTTGGCTATAAATTCATCAGAGCGACAACATGATGATGCCAATCTGCATTTTATCAGACCTTTTTTAGCTATAAGAGGTTATGGAACGTTTGTGAATAAGGAATTTTAAAATACGTTTTAAAGGCCTAATGAGTGTTTTAGCTAATGAACGTTTTAAACCTACTATAAGGTATTTTTATGAAATAAAAAAAAAAATAGATGAATAAATAAATAAATGAATAAGACCGCTATTATTGAACACTGTAAGAAATCATTATTTGCATTTGTTCCTATTACAAGCTACACTTTACTTTGTATATGCTAGACTATCTTTGCCTCATAGGAACGAAAATATCTAACACAGTATTATGTATGCTTGTTTGTCAGTGGTATAAAAAGATTGAATTCTAGCTAGAATATAGTCAAAAGTGAGTAACCGCTTCAAAGTTATTCTATCTGTGGGGAAAAGAAGCGGCAAGAAAACCACAGAGTCAAAACTATATTACAATAAAGTGGAAAATGTATGAGGGCGCTACTGTACTATGAATACAATATGTATTGATTCTAATGTATGGAAGATACACGATTAATATAAAGTTCCATATATCCCTGCACGGTACCCATACAATTTTGTATGCGCACTGTTTAGTTTGTATGAAACCCATACAATGTTGTATGAGTGCCGTTTAGTTTGTATGGTACCCATACATTGTTGTATGAGTGCCGTTTAGTTTGTATGGTACCCATACAATGTTGTATGAATGCCTTTTAGTTTGTATGAAACCCATACAAATTTTGTATGTGTCCCGGTGAGTGTGTATTCTGTAGTGAAACTAGTGACTACAGTTTTAATGATCATGAACCATTTTTATTGCAAAATTCTTCTTTGTCAGGGGAAGTAGGGGAAGACTTGCGTCACTCTGCCGATAGCTCTGAAAAAAAAGAAAAGAAAAAGATTATGACATAATTTCATTTATCTACACTCATAGCGTAATGTTCCAATTACATATTCGAAAACAGTTGTTTAAGAATACACTTTTTTCACGCCAGTGTATAAAAATTTAAAAAATTACTTTTCGATACAGCATTTCCCATACTATTTTCATTACAGTTGTATCGAAAAATAACTTTTTAATCATTATGCAACACTTTTCTTATTTAAATTTTTGTCGGGCGCTGGACACGGCTTAATGTAGGCTGAATACCTAAATGTCTTCAACAAATTTAAAATTCCTGTTTATATTTGTGATCAGTTCATAGTCTGTGGTTGTGATTGTGTACATTTGGAATTATTTTCCCGCTAAACAGAATATTTTTTCTAATTGTTGTAATTTGTGTTTGTGAATGTTTTTCTTGTTAGAAGCAAATAAATAGATAAATGTGAAAGTAGTGAAGTGAATTTCGCTTGATATCCTTGACGCGTAGATACAACAGAACTGACTCGCAGTTACTTCCAGCAAAGTTGAAAAAATTATAGGTACGAAATTTTAACATGAAAATATGAGTGGAGATAAAGTAGTGTATGCAACTGCATATAATTAGGTATTAAAACACTCGTGTCAAACTATTATCATACTCGGCTACGCCTCGTATGATAAACAGACACTCATGTTTTAATACCCCCTTTTATATGACAGTTGCATAAACTACTATTATATTTATTGTAGGATGATGCCAGAATCGTTTTAGTATTTTTTTATGTCATACGGTAGGTAAGCAGGCAAGCGGGCCACCTGATGGAAAGTGGTCACCACTGCCTATAGACATTAGCAGGATAGCAGCAGGATAGACAGTATAGCAGGATTCAAGGATAACTTTTGGATGACTTCCGGATGGTCACAGGAAAGAGAGTTTAATAATAAGTTAACAGAATGGCTATTGTAGTATTGCTTTTATTTTATGAATGAATACATGAATTTTAGAGATATGGTACCGTTTAACACTTGGTTATGTTAAAATGACTGAATTTTTATAAGAAAATTTAATGGGAATTTGCCACTATGATTTTATTTGTATAATTATAATATTTGTATGCCCACAATTGGGGTTAACACAGAGGTACTCACAAACATTATAATATCTTGATGAATCTGTATGCCTACCTGTGACACAAATAAATGCCGTTGACTTTGACTTTGGATGATTCCTGGGGCCTAATTCTCGCTTTGTGTCATCTCAAATTCGACATTTTTTCTAGACACATGTCTCCATTAATAATGGCATAGAAATGTCTATTGCATCTAAAAAAGGTTTTTTCAACTATCTTCGACAATCCTACATTGTAATGATTGAATGATTGTATTGCAGTGATGTTTTAATACAGTTTTTTGGCTAGAGAAAATGTCGAATTTGAGAAGTCACAGCGCGAGAATAAATAAATAAATAAATAAATATTCGTGGACAAATTCACACAGCGCCATCTAGCCCCAAACTAAGCAAAGCTTGTACTATGGGTGCTAGATTACTGATATATTACTTAAATAATTTTTAAATACATACTTATTATACACAGAACACCCAGACCCGTAACAGAAACTAAAATTCATCATTTCAATTCTGCCCGGCCGGGAATCGAACCCGGGACCTCTTGCGTGGCAAACCGGCATGTTGACCATTGAACCACTCAGGTAGTCGAATACTTGCAGAAAGGTTGTATGATGATTTCAAAATGGCCGTGGGGTTGTACGCTAGAGGGAGGAACAGTAGTATGATGTCCGTAGGGCGGTGCAGTAAAGGCCCTTTCATACGACACCATTTTTAGATTATCAACCAAATTGTGTCATGTGGACGCCTAGAACTACATTCAGATTGTGGCTAATTCAATTGGTAACACATACATACATCACATACATAAAGCTCACGCCTGTGTCCCACAAGTGCGTGTAGGTAGAGACTATGGACCGTCACCGCGCCGATCTGTCCTGACAAAACCCTTCTCCTGGATGTCCTGTCTATTTGTCAATTGGTAATCTCATTGGATAATAAGATTGACAATCAGATGGCTATATAGATACTTATCAGGCTGGTTGCTCGTTCTATCATGGAAGAGTTGATCTTTCGCCATCGAATTTTGTGGCTCGGTACTCGGGGCAGCGCGGCCCGGGCCCCGACAGGATGCCCTGGCAATGCCGTCAGGCGCTCACCTGGTCCCCAGGCCGGCGGTGAGCAGCAGGCGGCGGCCGGGCGCGAGGTACTCGGGGCAGCGCGGCCCGGGCCCCGACAGGATGCCCTGGCAATGCCGTCAGGCGCTCACCTGGTCCCCAGGCCGGCGGTGAGCAGCAGGCGGCGGCCGGGCGCGAGGTACTCGGGGCAGCGCGGCCCGGGCCCCGACAGGATGCCCTGGCAATGCCGTCAGGCGCTCACCTGGTCCCCAGGCCGGCGGTGAGCAGCAGGCGGCGGCCGGGCGCGAGGTACTCGGGGCAGCGCGGCCCGGGCCCCGACAGGATGCCCTGGCAATGCCGTCAGGCGCTCACCTGGTCCCCAGGCCGGCGGTGAGCAGCAGGCGGCGGCCGGGCGCGAGGTACTCGGGGCAGCGCGGCCCGGGCCCCGACAGGATGCCCTGGCAATGCCGTCAGGCGCTCACCTGGTCCCCAGGCCGGCGGTGAGCAGCAGGCGGCGGCCGGGCGCGAGGTACTCGGGGCAGCGCGGCCCGGGCCCCGACAGGATGCCCTGGCAATGCCGTCAGGCGCTCACCTGGTCCCCAGGCCGGCGGTGAGCAGCAGGCGGCGGCCGGGCGCGAGGTACTCGGGGCAGCGCGGCCCGGGCCCCGACAGGATGCCCTGGCAATGCCGTCAGGCGCTCACCTGGTCCCCAGGCCGGCGGTGAGCAGCAGGCGGCGGCCGGGCGCGAGGTACTCGGGGCAGCGCGGCCCGGGCCCCGACAGGATGCCCTGGCAATGCCGTCAGGCGCTCACCTGGTCCCCAGGCCGGCGGTGAGCAGCAGGCGGCGGCCGGGCGCGAGGTACTCGGGGCAGCGCGGCCCGGGCCCCGACAGGATGCCCTGGCAATGCCGTCAGGCGCTCACCTGGTCCCCAGGCCGGCGGTGAGCAGCAGGCGGCGGCCGGGCGCGAGGTACTCGGGGCAGCGCGGCCCGGGCCCCGACAGGATGCCCTGGCAATGCCGTCAGGCGCTCACCTGGTCCCCAGGCCGGCGGTGAGCAGCAGGCGGCGGCCGGGCGCGAGGTACTCGGGGCAGCGCGGCCCGGGCCCCGACAGGATGCCCTGGCAATGCCGTCAGGCGCTCACCTGGTCCCCAGGCCGGCGGTGAGCAGCAGGCGGCGGCCGGGCGCGAGGTACTCGGGGCAGCGCGGCCCGGGCCCCGACAGGATGCCCTGGCAATGCCGTCAGGCGCTCACCTGGTCCCCAGGCCGGCGGTGAGCAGCAGGCGGCGGCCGGGCGCGAGGTACTCGGGGCAGCGCGGCCCGGGCCCCGACAGGATGCCCTGGCAATGCCGTCAGGCGCTCACCTGGTCCCCAGGCCGGCGGTGAGCAGCAGGCGGCGGCCGGGCGCGAGGTACTCGGGGCAGCGCGGCCCGGGCCCCGACAGGATGCCCTGGCAATGCCGTCAGGCGCTCACCTGGTCCCCAGGCCGGCGGTGAGCAGCAGGCGGCGGCCGGGCGCGAGGTACTCGGGGCAGCGCGGCCCGGGCCCCGACAGGATGCCCTGGCAATGCCGTCAGGCGCTCACCTGGTCCCCAGGCCGGCGGTGAGCAGCAGGCGGCGGCCGGGCGCGAGGTACTCGGGGCAGCGCGGCCCGGGCCCCGACAGGATGCCCTGGCAATGCCGTCAGGCGCTCACCTGGTCCCCAGGCCGGCGGTGAGCAGCAGGCGGCGGCCGGGCGCGAGGTACTCGGGGCAGCGCGCGAACCGGAACAGCGCCGCCGCCGCCGCGCCCGCCAGCACCGCGCCCGAGCCCGACAGGATTCCCTGAAAGGTCATAGTATGCCATCACACTAAAAAAAATGAAATATTGAGTTTGAGGTGAAGGTTTAGTATTAAATCTCGAAATTAAAAAGACTATCTGAGTTCAGTGATTTAGTAATTTCGAAGTATGAAATGGCGATCGGTGTTCATAAATACTTTATGAAAAGAAAGAGTTACTTAATTGAGAATGTTCATCATCGCGATGTACGGAACTTCGAAAAATTATGCATTGAGAATTTCGACTATCCATACGTAATCTGTGGTGTCTCATAAATGGTTGATAGAAGTTATGCTATTGTAAATATCTTGTTGTTTAAGCTGTAAGACATTCGAATACAATAAAATAAATAGAATAATTTTTCGAAGTTCTGTACATCACGGATTCTTATTTTTATACTTTATGAACACAGTACCTAGGCCGGGTATAAAAATAAGAATTCGTGATGTATAGGGGAGGCCTATGCCCAGCAGTGGGCGTCTTCTGGCTGATATGATGATGATTATTATTTTTTTAATTAATTTATTTCATGAAAAACCACCAAAGTTTATACTAATATCATCTCGAGTCCACATTACATTGAAAAAATATACATAACGAATGAACATCGATTATTATTAACGTCCAGTTCCTGAAACGCTTGTCAATTTCAATCATCGATTAAAACTCTTTCCGTCTCACCACCATAGATAAGGATGGCGAGTTTTAATTCATGATTAACAATAGATTGACGTACCAGAAACCGAAATTTAATGTCTTTACCAATCGTCAGAAAGGAGGGCGTAATAAAATAAGGAGGAAACACACAGTTGGCCGCCCCAGGGTCGGAGCACGCCCATCCCACGCCGGCAACGACCGTGTCCGACAATGCCAGGCAGAGCCGGACCGTGCCCAACAATGCCAGAGCCTACCCCAACCCTACCCTACAGTATCCTCCACATCAACCTTTGGTGGAAAGGGATAAGGTAGCCGATAATGTTCGCAAGCGAACGTGTCAACTCACTTAACCTAACCGACAGAAAAATGACGAAATTTATATTTCTCTCATATACTTAAATATTTCCTAAACTACTAAACCAATTTTAATAATACAAAGCAAAGAACCATCTCAATTAAACTGGCTATCGAGTAGAGAAAACCGCATCGAAATTGGTCCATCCGTTCGGGAGCTACGATGCCTCAAACAGACACACAGAGCCACAGATACAGACATAAAACTTATGACACCTCTGTTGTTTTCGTCGGTGGTTAATTATATTTTTGATACATTTTTGCTTGTTATTAAAAAGCTACCCCCAAATAAAAGTCAAATTCAGACAATTTGACTGTAAATATTTTTCTTTTTAGTTAATTATAAAATGAGATGTAAAATGTCAGTTGTTTAGTCATCATATTGAATAAACATTACATAGTATAGTGGGAGCGTCGGTGACCGAGCGGTTACAGTATCCGACTCGTAAGCCAGAGGTCCCGGGTTCGAATCCCGCTCCGGCCATGTACCAATGACTGTTTTCTGAGTTATGTACATTAGTTGAACACTAACCGATGCTCTTACGGTGAGGGAAAACATCGTGATGAAACCTGCACATTCAGGCGACTGAATGTGTAACCATGATCCAATCTGGTCAGGTTCCCCTGGTAGCAGGGTCACGGAGGTCAGATGGCAGTCGCTCCACTGTAATTACCTGACCTGCCAAATACTGGATCATGGTCAAGGCGGACCCCGGGCCCTCGTTCTCGAGAGCACAACCGGGACATTAACGCCAAGATGATTATTTTTTTTTTATTGAAAAAACTTTACAAAAAGGGTTAACCTTGGGATTTTTTTTTAAATGAATTTTATTAAATCTTGTAACTTTTAAAGATTTCGACTACATTAGATTAAGACACATATTTTTTTGAGAATTTAAATTGCCATACCTCAGATTGTTTATAAAACAAAATAACCCAAATTCTGGGATACCTAGGGTTAATTTTGAATCGCTCGAATCCAGGCGAGTGCTCGCTTGCGCTATCTACCTCTTTCACACTCGTGGCAAGTTGCTAAAGGCAGAAGAGCCAGGCATTACAGGCATTCTCTCTCCTGTTATATTATCTGTAAATCTCGGTCTGCGAATGTTTGGTATTCTAATTTTAAATTTTATTTTACGTTTAGTCTATTTTATGTTCTTTTCTCTTCCTTTTTGTTGCACCGCCTTGTAATTTTTGTTTATTGCTCTCTGGTTGACTGGTAGAAAAAGCTATGTAGCTTTAAGTCCGCCTTTGTACTGTAATGTGCATGAAGTTTTAAATAAATAAATTACGAGACGAGCGCTCCCATAGCTGCGAGCGGTTCAAATTAGGGCAGTGGCCCAATTTTTTAATTGCTCGCGTTCGCTACCTATCTCTTTCACACTCGCGGTAAATAGCTAGAGATAGAAAAGACAAGCATTAGAAAAGACAATAATAAGACCTCTGGCCTAAAAAGAAACACAGTGTAAGGCGTGTATTCTCCTACTCACCTCTATGATGGCGGTCTGCCGCACGTTCCCAGCGTGCACGGTGCACTGGAAGCCCGGCTTTATGGCCGTCGGGTGCCGAAGCACGTGCATCGTGGCCTGGGGACGAATATATTATATACATACTTAATTAGATACATCAAACAAAAATGAGTACAATGGCGAACTTATCTCTATGAGAGATTTCTACCAGCTAACCACAAATGATGTGAAGCAAATTGTATAGCGGGACAAGCAAAGCATACAAAGCTAGAACATACTTATACTGGTAGGTGGACAACTAAAAACTTATTATCTACTACAAAATACCCCCCCTAAAACATAATACAATAATAATACTAATAATATATAGGCTACTAAATGAATTAATAATACATAAATAAATATAATATACCTATAATAATACTATTACAAAATCATGGAGAGATAGTGCTCTTTTAAGCTTCTTTTAAATGTATGAAGTGATGGACGCTCTTGGACGTGCGGGAATATTCATCATAAACATTTTAAAAAGTTAAAAAATTTATGATTATTATAGTTTCCCCGAAAGCTGTCATTTGCTTCAATAAGGCTCCACCCCATTTTGATCGCACGAGAATTTATAATCATGTCTAGCAGTAAAAACCACATCTTGGCGTTAATGTCCCGGTTGTGCCCTCACAAGGGCCCGGGGTCCGTCGTGACCATCATCTAGTATTTGGCAGATCAGGTAATTACAGTGGAGCGACTGCCATCTGAGATTGGATCATCTCGCCTAAATGTGCTGTCATCACGATGTTCTCCCTCACCGTAAGAGCATCGGTTAGTGTTCAACTAATGTACATAACTCAGAAAAGAGTTGTAGCGACATCTATCGCTCCAATAGGAAAACTTAACGGCACTCACATTACTAGTACACGAACACAAGGTTGGCAAGTATACGCACATAGATGGCGTTAACTTTCCTGCATCGCGCTAACGGAATATGCCAACTCCGCGGCATATATACAACTTCCCGACGATCAACCGTCGGACCCTTGGTCCCCTGGCCACAACACCCGGCCAGGTGGGTAATTACCCTTTTCCACCTTCTCCATCTTCGCTTGCCAACATTGGCGGCTACCATATCCTTCACCGCCAAAGAGTCATTGGCACGTGGCTTGATTGGGGTATGTGTAGAGAACGATAGTTAAATTTGAAACAAACATTTGTTTAACCATGATCCAATCTGATCAGGTTCCCCTTGCAGCATGACGGAGGTCAGATGGCAGTCGCTCCACTGTAATTACCTGCCCTGTCAAATCCTGGATCATGGTCAAGGCCGACCCCAGGCCCTCGCGAGCGCACAAGCGACACTTTTAATGCCAAGATGATAACTTCCTAAAAAGACAGTGAGAGAAAACTTACCTGGAAATATAGACATCCTCGAGGGTCGTTAGGGTCTTCCAAAGGCACCATTTCGTGACAAGTGCATTCCACGTCATTGTCATCCTCCTTTTCCACTATATCCCCATCACTTTCACTCTTATACACGTTTGTATCTTGCGTCTCTTTCCTCTTGTCTATGGTCGACCATTTTTCTTCAAAGTTCACGTTTGTTTTCTTCACTATTAAATTTTCATCTTTAGTGTTGTATTTTGTTGCATCTTTTGTTGTATTGTTCAATTTGGTATCAATGTTTATAACACCTGTGTCTTCTATACTATCGTCGTACACTCTTGAATCTTTTGCACTGTTTTTCCTGTTCTTGTACCGAAGATTGTTTTCAGAATCGAGTCCCGAATTATCTAGCTCATTCGCTATATCGCCGTCACTGTCTTTCCTGCGCGTTGTCATATTCTCCGTCTCTTTCTTATCCGATTCGCTGTCGCTCTTATAGAAGTTAGCAGGTTGGATTTCATTATTTTTGATCAAGCTGCTCTCGACCTTGGCTAAGTCCTGGAGTAGATTCTTGTTTTTCCGACGAACGTTTTTACGGTTTTTAGCGTAGTCGTGGTGTTGCCCGCCTTGTACTATGTTCGCGAACTGTGGACGAAAGGGCACGACTGAATGAATGAATGAATAACGATTTATTGCACATTTAAAAGAATACAATGGTTACTTAAAATTCCTCTATGCTCCTTTTCTGGGGTCGCATCAAAATCTCTCAAAATGCCTTCAATTCTACAAAAACTACCTTGATCTCCCAAAATATCTCCAATTCTACAATAATGACCTTAAACTCAAAAATGACCAAGTCACCACCTGTCCCCCTCACTCCCTACGCCCACCAGGCTATCCCTTGTTCCTCTCACTGCCTTTCCGCTCCCCAGGCTGCTCCCTTTCCTCCGCCCCCTTGGGCTGCACCCTGTCTCTGTCCTTCGCCTCCTAGGCTGTCCTCTGTTTTCCTCACCCCTCCTAAACCCCCTGGCTACCGCCTGTCCCTATTAACTCTCCGCTACCCGCCAGACCACCCTTTGACCCCCTTAACTTCTCCTTCGCCATTTATACTGCCTCCTGTCTCCCTCATCTCCTTTATTCTCCAGACTGCCCCCTGTTCCCCTCACCCCTTCCCAACCCCCATCCATCCCCTGTCTCCTTTACGTCTTCCGCTTCCACAGACAGTTCCCTATACCCCTCCTTCATCCCCCAGCCCCTTCCCCACTCACCTCAGCCGTGGGGCGATGCATCCCGCAACTAGCGAAGACGGCCTGTCCTCACCTCTTTCTCTGCCCCCCAGACTGCCCCCTATCCCCCTCAATCCCTCCTTACTCGCCCCCTATACCCCTCCTCCAGTCCCCTTACCCCCTACCACAGCCATATGGCGACGCTTCCCGCCCCCCCAAGCTCCCCCTAGACAGTCCCCTCGCCCCCACTCACCTCGGCCGTGTGTCGATGCTTCCCGCAGGCGGCGAAGACGGGCCTTGGGCCGACTCGGGCCCCCGGCGCGGCCAGCACGGCCTGCCCGGGGCGCAGCCGCGGCCGGGACGCGCCGCAGAGGCCCAGGCTGGCCGATTGCCCGGCCCTGGGACGACCATTTATTTATTTAACACTTTATTGTACACAAGATAATACATACAGAAACTACAGATTAGTTACGACACAACAGGCACTACTTATCTCTGAAAGAAATCTCTTCCAGTAGGCCCACAATAGAGATATGTGACAATTAAACGCAGATAAGACGTGCACAATGACTATAGCCACAATTCGGCCCCATTATAGACACAAAAGAATTTAATACAATCATCCAACCGGAGATGCCGCAGAGGCCCGGGCTGGCCGATTGACCGGCCCTGGGAGACAGTTCGTAACACATTCGTCACCCTTTTATTTTCATTTTATTTATTTGGAAGATTAACAGCTTACAATTAACATAAGAGTAGTAATATAAAACAATCAAAAGCCAATTATAAATCTTCACCAATATGGCCGATTGGCCGATTGGCCGGCTCTAAGAGGACAGTACGTAACGCCTCTCAGTTTTTTATTTTATTTAATGCCACTAAGGTGGTAAACAAGATAGACAGAAACTCTTTATTGCACACAAAATTACATAAAAAAGAAAATTAACAGGTCTTTTCGCTTACAAGCTTACGGCCCGCCTGATGGCAAGCAGTCGCCGCAGCCTATAAATAAGTAAGCCTAAAAATCAAAATGCCATCTAGCCCCAAAGTAAGCAAAGCATATGTTATGGGTGTTAGATAACCGATAAACTACTAATATAAGCTTTTTTATAGTCGAAGTTTAGGTCAACAACAACAACTTCCTATCAGGTGGTCGAATAACTTAAAATATAATAAATAAATAAATATTCGTGGACAAATTCACACAGCGCCATCTAGCCCCAAACTAAGCAAAGCTTGTGCTATGGGTGCTAGATAACTGATATACTACTTAAATACTTTTAAATACATACTTATTATACATAGAAGACCCAGACCCGTAACAGAAATTAAAATTCATCATTTCAATTTCTGCCCGGCCGGGAATCGAACCCGGGACCTCTTGCGTGGCAGACCGGCATGTTGACCACTGAACCACTCAGGTCGTCAATATAATATATAATATATACAACCTCCTTACCTCACACTCCCGTGGGGCACTCGATTCCGATGTATGCTCTTCACCACAATTGGGATGAAGTCCCCGTTCTCCAGCGGACCTAGAATTGTATCAAACAAAATTATTACACTATGCTCTTGTAACAAATCAGTAAACATTGTGAGCAAAAGTTTGCAAAAATCTGACGTCATTCCTTCAAAGGCGGTCAAAATGGTGGATCAGGTCAAAAACATTTTAGACCAAAACCGCACGGACAGTGCGTTTGAACAGTGATTCAAAATTGATTTAATTTAGACGGGGAAGGTTTGTTTAATGAGTAAGAATATTCTTTTTAAATTTAGACACAACTTCACTTTGTGTTGTAAGTTACTTATATTCAAACAATTTTATGTCCATGTTTTTTAACGTTTCGACATCATTACGAATGTGTATATTTAACAGTTCCTGTAAAAGTACATGAATTCGAACGGTGTTTACAAAATAGAAATTAATATAACTATGACTTAAGATAGACTGATAAGCTTGGCCAAAAATATAATAAAAAATTAATCTCAAAATAAACGACATATTGAAATATTTGGCAAGTCAAAAGCCCGAAAGTGGAGTATGATGTATAATCAAGTTATTGTCAAATTGAGTACTTCAGCTGTAATCAAAAGATCTCGAAAGAGGTCTAGTGTTGTTGTAGAAGCTGAGGTCAAATTTAGAAGTTCCTTTGACCATCTCAAGGCTTGTACAAAATCACTAGCCCTCCTTTCGAGATCATGATTTTGATGTCGTGTGCTTTCGATGTAACGCGATTCGTAGTTGTGAACTTTCGACGACGGGTGATTCGATGTAACATGCATTCGATGTAACATGCATTCGATGTAACATGAATTCGATGTAACACGCATTAGCAGTGATGAACTTTCAGCCGGGTGATTCCATGTAACGTGATTTGCAATGGTGAACTTTTGACGAGGGATGATTCGATGTCACGTGCATTTGATATAATGTGATTTCGCAGTGGTGAACTTTCAGCCGGGTGATTCGATGTAACGTGATTCGCATTCGGTAAACTTTCGACTATGATTTATTCGATGTACGAATTCGACACTCGGGCGTGAATATGTACGTATGTATCTATACATAGTATAGAAGAAAGTCGCTTGTCGCCGTCTGTCCCTATGTATGTACAATGAATACAAGGTTGGCAAGCATCCGCACATAAATGGCGCTGACCGCCCTATATCGCGCTAGAGAAATGTGCCAACTCCGCGGCATATATACAACTTCCGACGATCAACAGCCGGACCCTTGGTCCTCCGGTCACAACACCCGGCCAGGTGGGTAATCACCCTTTTCCACCTTCACATCTTCGCTTGCCAACGTTGGCGACTACCTTATCCCTGCACCACCAAATGTGTATGTACGTATGTGTGTATGTGTAACAGTGTCCCCACTCACCAACGACGACGTGGTCCCCCTCCCTAAGGTGTCCGCGCACCATGAGCCCGCGTGTGTGTGTGTGTGTGTGTCTGTGTAGCAGTGTCAGCACTCACCAACGACGACGTGGTCCCCCTCCCTGAGCTGCCCGCGCACCATGAGCCCGCGTGTGTGTGTGTGTGTGTCTGTGTAGCAGTGTCAGCACTCAACAACGACGACGTGGTCCCCCTCCCTGAGCTGCCCGCGCACCATGAGCCCGCGTGTGTGTGTGTGTGTGTCTGTGTAGCAGTGTCAGCACTCACCAACGACGACGTGGTCCCCCTCCCTGAGCTGCCCGCGCACCATGAGCCCGCGTGTGTGTGTGTGTGTGTGTGTGTTTGTGTAGCAGTGACTTACCAACGACGACGTGGTCCCCCTCCCTGAGCTGCCCGCGCACCATGAGCCCGCGTGTGTGTGTGTGTGTGTCTGTGTAGCAGTGTCAGCACTCACCAACGACGACGTGGTCCCCCTCCCTGAGCTGCCCGCGCACCATGAGCCCGCGTGTGTGTGTGTGTGTGTGTCTGTGTAGCAGTGTCAGCACTCACCAACGACGACGTGGTCCCCCTCCCTGAGCTGCCCGCGCACCATGAGCCCGCGTGTGTGTGTGTGTGTGTCTGTGTAGCAGTGTCAGCACTCAACAACGACGACGTGGTCCCCCTCCCTGAGCTGCCCGCGCACCATGAGCCCGCGTGTGTGTGTGTGTG
>OU026140.1:13887500-13890508 GCA_907269095.1 Blastobasis adustella
GCGTAAGCGACGTCCATTGGGTTCCTGTGTGTGCACAACAACTCCTGGCTGATATTTAGGACAGGATCTGGTCTATTGTATTTAACTGTAAATAGGTTCAGCCTGTCGATGTATGGCAGTTGGTTTCTGTCCCCTATCAGAATGACTTCCTCAGCCCCGGTCAATTGAATAGCCATCACTATAGCTCCGAAATGGTTCATGAGAGCCTCGTCAACCATAATGCGCTTGCACTTTTTCTTCCCTGGCTCTGATAAACCATTCACGAGGAGTGACGCTAGAGTTCTAACACAGGACTTTGCGTCATTTCCCATACGATGGGAAAGCTTTTCCCGGAGATCTTCAGCCGCCTCTGTGGTTGTGGTGACTACTAAGTCTTCACCTATTTCGAAGCGCTTTACAACCCATGTGGTTTTCCCGCATCCGGGGACTCCGTTGACCCATGTAATTTTTGGCATCACCCAAAAATCAAAGGCTTTGCTGTCTTCCAGGTTTTCTACGATGGTGTTTACCATTTTTAAAACTCTGTCATCCAGCATCACCTTTGTGCATCGGGCAGTGACAACTATCGGGTCACACGGTGGAGTGTTAAATGTTATCCGACCGGTTCGCTTTGTCTCCTCCTCGTCCACGTCAATGAATCCATTGGTCGCGCTGTACGCCGCCATATGATGACACATTTCTTTCCCGTGTAATACTTGGGATGTATCATTGTTATACACGGTGGCCTCTGATTCCTCGAGTCTCATTTTGAGCATCCACTGACTACCCAGGTGGTAAGATTGCATGATGTTTTTGCACGTTGTTAGGCTAACTTCCTTCGTAGCCTTGGTGATTGCGACAAACTCGAGGAAAGCGTTGACCATATGGTCCAAGGGCGTAGACGCTTTTCTGAAGCTCGGCGGCCGGCTCTGTACCCCGGATTCTCCCACACGGATTGTTGGGCGTTGTGATGGTTGGCCCTCGGGATGTTGCTTGGTGACTTCTTCTAACCGCGCCGTCTCTGTCTTCTGTGTATTAGTGGTGTTTGAGATCCCTAGTACCGAGTTTTTTATGGTCTTTATTAGGGCGCTAAAGCGGTTCTTCGCTTTGGACTTTTCCTCAGCGGCGGTTTGCTTCTGCGCTTTCTCCTGAGCAGTTCTTTGTTGAAGGAGTTCGGATCCGCTAAGTGCTTCTGGATTTACTATGGGATGTCCCCAGGTGTCGATGGGGTTGGCCGCTGCTGAAGAGCCTGGTTTTTGTGTCTTTAGGAAACTGAGGTTTGCACCTCTATCCTCGTACACAATGACCTCGTGATGTTCCGAGGCGTTGATACACCCGACGTAGTCTGCAGCTTTACATGGCTCAAACCCTACCACCATAGCATCCACACTTATTATGCGGGGTGTGACTGCGGCACTGCTGCCTTCTCTTCCAATACTGGTAAGCACTGAGCACGCCTGAGCGAACTGGGTTTCATCAGTACTTCCCTCGAATAGCGCGATCGTTTTATTCTGCGATCGCACCAGACGACATTTTTTACTGGCAACCTCTATCTCTG
The DNA here is from genome assembly GCA_907269095.1 of Blastobasis adustella. Lineage (NCBI taxonomy): Eukaryota > Metazoa > Arthropoda > Insecta > Lepidoptera > Blastobasidae > Blastobasis > Blastobasis adustella. The sequence continues at coordinate 13,889,038 of OU026140.1, forward strand.
GAAGCGCATTGAATGTTCTGCGCTTCATGCTCGTTTTGAAAGTACTTCCATTCAGAAGGTTGGCGAGGCCTGGTGAAATTGTCACTCTGTTCCGAGCCATTGCGCTGCAGAAGCCTATACCCAACCGTTCGGAATTATTGTCCATGAACAGGACAACTGCCCTAGTGCTAATTCCCGGTGTTCCCGACTCCCCATACTGTAACAGTTGATTTGTTGTGGTCTGGTGCGGGACGAGAATAGGGCTCACGGCGCGTGGGATTGTGACTTGGGTCGTCGTTGTTACCGTACCAGGGGTTATAGTGCTGTTTCTGGCGACTGCTGTTTTAAATATTGACGTTATGAAATCCAACAAATACGGCCTCTTGGCTTCATCAGCTAAAACTCTGTGTAGCCCTGCCTTTGTTAGATTTGTGTTAATGCGGTTTTGAACATCATGTCGAGCTGCTAGAAAACGGGGGCAGTCTAAGATTATATGCCATACAGACTCAACGACGTCCGGGTCACACTCACATTCGGGGCTGTCTTTCAACTTAAACCGATGTAAGTATTCCGCTATACCTCCATGTCCTGTCAGTGCTTGCACTAGAATGGGCGTCGGCTTTACCATCCTTACTATCCGGAATGCTTCATTTACATCCGGAAGGAAGGTTTTTGTGACCGATCCTGTGCTGGAGGTTTCGTATCTGTCCTGCCATTTACGAACAGATTCCTCGCGGATCTTTCTCTTGACATAGGACAGAGGTATTTTGTCATAGTCTGAGGTGGCGTCTGCTCTCAAGGCCGCCGTCTTCGCAAGCTCGTCCGCGCGCTCATTCCCGACGGTTCCCACATGTGCCCTCAGCCAAAATAAACGAACTTTCCTCTTCTCTTGTTTCAGTTCTCGCACGCACTGTAGAATAGAATTGGCTAGGGGGTGAGTCACTTTGGGGTTGCTAAGGAGATCCAATGATGATCTAGAGTCACTCATGATGTTGACAACAGAGCGACCACTTTCCTTCACCATCTCCATTGCCTTGTGCAGTGCGAATAATTCTGACTGAAATACAGTGCAAGACGGATCCAGACTGTACATTGAAAACGACGTTTCCTTTCCCCGTTCCCACCATGTTAGGGCAGCTCCTACTTTGCCTTCTATCTTGCTGCCATCGGTGAAAATCTGTGGCCCACAGATATTATGGGCTTCCAGGGTTTCAGGATTCGTGTTTTCCAGGAGCTCGTATTCCGGCGCCAAGAACGCCGATGGATGGGGAAGGTTTAGTTGGTTAACCTTCTGTTCGAGCTCCCTTTTGGGTGGTAGATAGTCTTTTGAGAGGTTTTTCTTAATTTTATATAGGCTGGAGGCTTCCTGTATCCTCAAGTCCAGCGGGAGCAAACCCGACAGGACCAGAGCCGACGTGAGTGAGGCCGTGCGATACGCCTTGCAGATCTTCTGCGCGAATCCTCTTTGTAAGGTGTTTAGTTGGTCTTTGAC
>OU026141.1:5000-7500 GCA_907269095.1 Blastobasis adustella
CTAACCTAACCTAACCTAACCTAACCTAACCTAACCTAACCTAACCTAACCTAACCTAACCTAACCTAACCTAACCTAACCTAACCTAACCTAACCTAACCTAACCTAACCTAACCTAACCTAACCTAACCTAACCTAACCTAACCTAACCTAACCTAACCTAACCTAACCTAACCTAACCTAACCTAACCTAACCTAACCTAACCTAACCTAACCTAACCTAACCTAACCTAACCTAACCTAACATAACCTAACCTAACCTAACCTAACCTAACCTAACCTAACCTAACCTAACCTAACCTAACCTAACCTAACCTAACCTAACCTAACCTAACCTAACCTAACCTAACCTAACCTAACCTAACCTAACCTAACCTAACCTAACCTAACCTAACCTAACCTAACCTAACCTAACCTAACCTAACCTAACCTAACCTAACCTAACCTAACCTAACCTAACCTAACCTAACCTAACCTAACCTAACCTAACCTAACCTAACCTAACCTAACCTAACCTAACCTAACCTAACCTAACCTAACCTAACCTAACCTAACCTAACCTAACCTAACCTAACCTAACCTAACCTAACCTAATCTAACCTAACCTAACCTAACCTAACCTAACCTAACCTAACCTAACCTAACCTAACCTAACCTAACCTAACCTAACCTAACCTAACCTAACCTAACCTAACCTAACCTAACCTAACCTAACCTAACCTAACCTAACCTAACCTAACCTAACCTAACCTAACCTAACCTAACCTAACCTAACCTAACCTAACCTAACCTAACCTAACCTAACCTAACCTAACCTAACCTAACCTAACCTAACCTAACCTAACCTAACCTAACCTAACCTAACCTAACCTAACCTAACCTAACCTAACCTAACCTAACCTAACCTAACCTAACCTAACCTAACCTAACCTAACCTAACCTAACCTAACCTAACCTAACCTAACCTAACCTAACCTAACCTAACCTAACCTAACCTAACCTAACCTAACCTAACCTAACCTAACCTAACCTAACCTAACCTAACCTAACCTAACCTAACCTAACCTAACCTAACCTAACCTAACCTAACCTAACCTAACCTAACCTAACCTAACCTAACCTAACCTAACCTAACCTAACCTAACCTAACCTAACCTAACCTAACCTAACCTAACCTAACCTAACCTAACCTAACCTAACCTAACCTAACCTAACCTAACCTAACCTAACCTAACCTAACCTAACCTAACCTAACCTAACCTAACCTAACCTAACCTAACCTAACCTAACCTAACCTAACCTAACCTAACCTAACCTAACCTAACCTAACCTAACCTAACCTAACCTAACCTAACCTAACCTAACCTAACCTAACCTAACCTAACCTAACCTAACCTAACCTAACCTAACCTAACCTAACCTAACCTAACCTAACCTAACCTAACCTAACCTAACCTAACCTAACCTAACCTAACCTAACCTAACCTAACCTAACCTAACCTAACCTAACCTAACCTAACCTAACCTAACCTAACCTAACCTAACCTAACCTAACCTAACCTAACCTAACCTAACCTAACCTAACCTAACCTAACCTAACCTAACCTAACCTAACCTAACCTAACCTAACCTAACCTAACCTAACCTAACCTAACCTAACCTAACCTAACCTAACCTAACCTAACCTAACCTAACCTAACCTAACCTAACCTAACCTAACCTAACCTAACCTAACCTAACCTAACCTAACCTAACCTAACCTAACCTAACCTAACCTAACCTAACCTAACCTAACCTAACCTAACCTAACCTAACCTAACCTAACCTAACCTAACCTAACCTAACCTAACCTAACCTAACCTAACCTAACCTAACCTAACCTAACCTAACCTAACCTAACCTAACCTAACCTAACCTAACCTAACCTAACCTAACCTAACCTAACCTAACCTAACCTAACCTAACCTAACCTAACCTAACCTAACCTAACCTAACCTAACCTAACCTAACCTAACCTAACCTAACCTAACCTAACCTAACCTAACCTAACCTAACCTAACCTAACCTAACCTAACCTAACCTAACCTAACCTAACCTAACCTAACCTAATCTAACCTAACCTAACCTAACCTAACCTAACCTAACCTAACCTAACCTAACCTAACCTAACCTAACCTAACCTAACCTAACCTAACCTAACCTAACCTAACCTAACCTAACCTAACCTAACCTAACCTAACCTAACCTAACCTAACCTAACCTAACCTAACCTAACCTAACCTAACCTAACCTAACCTAACCTAACCTAACCTAACCTAACCTAACCTAACCTAACCTAACCTAACCTAACCTAACCTAACCTAACCTAACCTAACCTAACCTAACCTAACCTAACCTAACCTAACCTAACCTAACCTAACCTAACCTAACCTAACCTAACCTAACCTAACCTAACCTAACCTAACCTAACCTAACCTAACCTAACCTAACCTAACCTAAC
>OU026141.1:12500-90000 GCA_907269095.1 Blastobasis adustella
GCGCGAGGCGCGGAAATATATATTTTAATTATTTATTTATTAATAGAAAAAGATATGCCAAGCGGTACATGATGCCGCTCTGATCCCACGACACTTTCTTCTGACTCAATCGCAGTTGGAAACAATTTGCAAGTTTCAGTGATCACTAAATCTAAAATACGGCTCAAAGCGTTGACGACAGTATTGTGTTGATTAAGTCCGTTTATCGATAAAAACAATTCGTAGTCTTCACGTATCGTCTGTGTAACGGAATATAGATTGAAGTCACCTATTAGTAGAATAGAATAGAATAGAATGGAATGAAATGGAATGGAATGGAATGGAATGGAATGGAATGGAATGGAATGGAATGGAATGGAATGGAATGGAATGGAATGGAATGGAAAGGAATGGAATGGAATGGAATGGAATGGAATGGAATGGAATAGAATAGAATATATTTTTATTGCGTAAAATGTGGATTACAATAGATCTTAATTAGCATGTTCACTCAGGTTTACACAATTTGCCAGAATCTGGCTTGCAATAATTTATAATAATTTAATTAACATCGATAACGCAAAATAATAAGTATAATGTCAGTATCAATAATTAAGATACATATTTTTTAATTGAATTGTCCAATTAAATAAAAAAATATGTGATTAGAAAATAAAATAACTTAATATAAGATTGAAAATAAAATAATTAGTAGAATGTCACTTTCAACAATTTCATTCATAAAATCCCAATAAATAACTCCTTACCTAAAAATAAAATATGTCATAGAATGAAATAATTTGATAAAATATAGAAAATAAAATAATATGTCATTGTACTTTTTCACTAATAATACCTATTAGATGTCAATACAAGTTCATACAATTATTGAAAGTACCCACAACATTACAAAAAAATTTATATTTATTACCTACTATATTTTATACTATCACTATTTTCAGTTGTCATCCACGTTTAAATAAGTCAAAAAATTCGGTCACAGAATAAAAACAGTTCTGTATTAGCCATTTCTTTAAATTATATTTGAATTGTGTTAATGGCAGAAGTTTCATGTCAGTGTCTAATCTGTTATATATTTTAGATGATCAAACGAACTTCTCAAGTGAAGTTCGATCACTATTATGTGAATCGCTTCATTCGAAGATATAATACACACATGTAGTACTTTTATTCTACAGGCAACATCGCACACGTTAAAAGAAAGGGTACTCTGATTTTATTTTAACTCAAAATACCCTTATTTCACAAGCCCTCTTCTTCCATCGGTCGGTAATATATTTCATTTTTTAGAGTCCGCAAACAAAATTTTGTCCTATTGGGGTATGGGAGGGTGGGTGATTATATCTTCGAATGAAGCGATTCACATAATAGTGATCGAACTTCACTTGAGAAGTTCGTTTGATCATCTATTATATTTCATCGCTTCATTCTTCAGATATAATACACACATGTAGATGTTAAGAGTAAAAAATTTTGTTTAAGTATTTATTCATTTACTGTTATCATAAATTTTATGCTTCATTTTTAGGTGATAATTATAAGCTAATAATGAATTAAACAAAACTAAGAGTGTTTCATTATCATTCAGATACAAAATTGCAAACTGATCTTGCAAAAACGCCTTGATCAACGACAGGTCGATTGTAGAAATTGGCAAATGTCTCGGATGTTCGCGACCAACCAGCAGTTTTTCTAATAATGTCGAGGGGTACACCGGCAGAGCTTGCCCTGGACGTGGCGGCATGCCGGGCGCTGTGCGCCCGGAACCTCGCCACGTCCACGCCGCTCTCCGCGAGCACCTGCTTCACCCACCGACTGAGAGTCTGTGAGGTCGCCGCGCGATGCGGTGCACGATATGTTAATAGCAGGTTCTGCGTATCCCTTGAACGAATCTTTTCGGTTATAGAAATGTAACTGATCAATGTGGTAGCTGGACAAATACCTTGGTTTTCTTGAAAATAAGGCAAGAAAAGTGTTGGTTGGTCGCGCCCAGCAGCAGATGTTTTAATAATGTCTGTAATCAAAATATTAACTCCAGTTTGAGTAACATGAACATTTTTTAATTTAATTGATTGTAATGTCTGTACACGGTGTGCCGTGCATAACGCTAGTAACATTGTCAGTTTCTTTGTCATTTTCTCTAATGATAAATTACTGTTGGGTACCCACTTAGAAATATGATTAAGAACGACTTGTGGGTCCCAAGTAGATGAATATCTTGGGCATGTTGGTCTCAATTTATAAGCGCCCTTTAATAATCTTTTTATAGATTCGTCGGACATTAATTCCTTATCTAGTAGAGAGGATAATGCAGAACGATGGTTATTTAAAGAGCCATACGCCGCCCCTTTATCGAATTGCTCTGTCAAAAAAGATAGTATACAAGCCAAGGAACCTACATATGGATCAATGTTATTAGCATTACAATATTGCCACCATATCTTAAAACATACCCCGTATTGGGAAAGTGTATTTCTTGACAACGAAGCTGTCATGAGCTTTAAGGAAATGTCTGGTATGCCTCGACGAGTGTACGAGATCCGGAGAGCCTCGCTGCTGCCAGGGTAAACTGATTGAAGTGATGTCGTCTGGAAGGAGGCCTCTCTATATTATTATTTGAATTAAGAAATACAATATCTGATATAACTAATGATTTTAGCAATGGAAACCAAGGCTGGGAAGGCCAATAGGGAAATACAATAATCCCTTCAGCCCTATCTCCTATGATTTTATGTAGACACTTCAAAATCAATGTGAATGGTGGGAACGCGTAAAAGAATGCAGTATTCCAGTTAACGGTGAAAGCATCTACAGCCACAGCATCTGGGTCTGGTTTCCAAGAGACATATTTTTCACATTTGGCATTGATGCGAGAAGCGAAAAGATCAATCTCCGGTTCACCAAGTTTAGTGCATATCTTAGTAAAGGCGCTATCATTTAAAGTCCATTCAATATCATAATTGACCCTACGGGATTCTTCATCAGCTTCTTTATTATCCTTTGTATTGATATAGGACGCAACTAACCATATCTTTCGCTCCTCGCACCATTGCCAAATTCTTCGTGTCAGATCATTTAAGAATGGAAACTGTATACTACCCATTCTGTTTATATAACTTAATGCAGTTGTATTGTCAATTCGAAGCAATATTGTAGCATTATTTATATCTTTCACGAAGCATTTCAGCCCAAAAAATACTGCGAGTAACTCGAGATAGTTAATGTGGTAAATTTTCTCATGTTCCTTCCAGTGACCATTTACACGTTTACCCGCGCTAAAAGCTCCCCAGCCATATTTGGAGGCATCTGTAAATATTTCCATGTCAAATATGGTAGGCCTAAGAGGAGTAGCAGATAAATATATGTTTTCCTTCCACCACTTTAAGTCTGGTAAGATTGCTGGCGACGGTCTAAACTTAGCGTCATATGTGAAGTACCTTTGAAGGGCGAGGAACTTCTCCCTTTCAAGTACTTTTGTGTATAACCAACTATAGCGTATAGCTGGACATGCCGCTATCAACACGCCGATCAGATGTGCAAAATCTCTTATTGTACAGCGTGGTAAAGGTACAAATTTGTTTATGAGAGCTACTATGTAGTCCCGCTTGTCGATAGGTAAACTCATTGTCATATCGACTGTGTTATAAACAAATCCTAGAAACTTGCATATTTGGACTGGTTTCAAAGAACTTTTCTGTAAATTTATTACGAAACCTAAACAATTCAGTAATTTAATTGTCTCGTTGATATTATTCAAGCAATCTTCATGAGATCGACCCAAACACAATATATCGTCAAGGTATACTACTGACGCAAAACCACGGTTTCTAAGATGTGTCATAACTTCTTTTACAATCTTTGTAAAGGTTCTGGGTGCGGTTGTAAGGCCGTAAGGCATAGCATTAAACTCATACAGAACTGTGTCTAAATTATCGTTTTCAATTTGGAAACGTAAATACTTCCTCTGGTGAGGCGACATAGGTATAAGTAAATAAGCCTCTTTAAGGTCAATTGTCGCTAAAAACCCATGTTCTGGAATCATCTTGGAGACAGTCCTGTAATCTTCCATTTTGAAATGCGTGTGTGTAACGAATTTATTAAGTAATTTTAAATTTAAAATAAACCGTTTCCCACCGGTTGATTTAGGAACTAAGAATACTTTCGATATAAATTGATCTCTTTGTGGTTCACATAAAGAGATTGCTCCTAAATCTAACAGATTCTGTACGGCAAGGTTCATATTTTGCTTATCAGCAGCTGAACATTTAGTAATGGGAATAACAGATTTAGCGACAGGCTTTGAGAACGGTATACTATATCCGTTACATATCCAGTCCAAAATAACAAGGTTATTAGTTATTTGACGCCAACAATTATAATAATGTTGGAGTCTACCGGCATGTACCTGAGCTACTGTAGTGCCGGCGCACGCGGCTTGTTGTGGTTCGGCGGAGCTCGCGGCTGCGACGTCTGCTGGGCCGGGGCTGACACTCTGCGATACGAAACCGCTGGCCGGCTCAGACCTCCTCGCCCCCCCCCTGTTCGACGCAGTGTAACGAGGAGGGCCCATCCAGTTTCCCTGTTGTCGAGGTCTTGATGTCGAGCTCGATCCAATTGGGGTTGAGGATGAACTAGTGGACCGCAAAGTAGTTGCAGGCTTTTTTATCTGCAGACCTTGTCTTTGTATGACTTTAGACGCCTTAATCTTTTCAGGAAGTTTAGCGCCAAAGAGTGATTCATCTCTGTCTAAATCCTTAACTATAGGTAAGAACGATTTATCAAGACATTGTGTGATTAATTTCGTTCTAGCACTAGTCTCGACAAAATGTAAATCCGTCAGGATTCGACATCCATCCGACAGAATTTTAATTGCCTGTATCTTATCGTCCCCTGAGAGAAGTACAGTTATGGCCTTATTAATAGCGGCCAGACCCAAACCTAGCTGATCTTGTTGATCAAGAATATTTTTATCTCGATTACGCACAACGTCCAATACCGCGGCCGAAATTTCCGGGTTGAGGGTAGGAGCCTTTAATAATCTACAATTATCGGGAATTTTATATTCTTTTAAAAGATTCTGTTTTGTATCCTTGGGCAACCCCTTCTTTAGAATTGGGAGCCATCGCTCGACTAGACTGTGGTGTATATTTTCACCATAAATAGAAGCTTCGGCGGTACTATCGCCTAACGCCACCAAAAGGTCTGGGTCTAATTCAGGCAGATCTTGAGAAGCAGAATCCATTATACCGGACTCCTGCTGTTCATTGGACACAGGTGTATCATCTTTAGGCTCCGGTAAAGATACAATATCTTTACTCGATAATTCACCCGTAGGCGTTCCGTTTTCTAAAACAACGAAAAAGGAAATATTACTTATTGAATTTTTAAACTAAAATATTTTTGTAACACGATATTTAAATTGCGTTCGATTAAGTAGGTAGTCTTAATCTATTAGACCATCATCATCACATCATGCTAAATCGTCTTGATTAGCTTAGAGATGCAATGTGTTAAAGCTTTATATCACGCATCATGCTAATTCATATTGAATAGCTTAGAGATGCATCGTGTGTCGAAAAAACGGAATCGAGGCACTTAGTAGCAAAAATTATTACATACCTTCATTTTCTTCAGAATCGGACGAGGATGAACTGGACGAATAAACAATTATTCGACGTCTTTTCCTGGCTTTTTCCTGTTCTTGTCTATTTAAAAACTCAAGTTTTTTCGTATAATAATCTATTTTACTTTCAGCACTTCGCTTAGGCATAATGAATGAAAGTTACAGTTTATTCACTACACTAGATAAATATAGTAAGGTAGAAAGCATGTGCTTGTTGCCACGCACAATAAAATAATGAAATATATTACCGACCGATCGAAGAAGAGGGCTTGTGAAATAAGGGTATTTTGAGTTAAAATAAAATCAGAGTACCCTTTCTTTTAACGTGTGCGATGTTGCCTGTAGAATAAAAGTACTACATGTGTGTATTATATCTGAAGAATGAAGCGATGAAATATAATAATTGCCATCGAATAACTATTACAGATGTAAAGTGTCGTTGAATGGGTAGGGTTGGTCGTATCCGAAAGTTTTTTAAATATATGTATGCTGACGACTTTTTACAAACACGCAAACCTCGTAAATATACATGCAAGGTACAGTCAGCAGGTTACAATGTTTGAAAAGAGGTCTACACGAGGTTAGTGTATCTTCATTGCAGATGGCTCTCATACATTGCTTTTGACAGAGAAGAACTCAATCCGCAAGTGATGAATTGCCCCAAAGAATAATAGCGTTCCTTAAAATGGAGCACACATAGCAGCACACATGGTAAGCTTGTAATGCCACCTTTTGGCTACTGATTTTTGCGAGGCGCCAAAGTGCATACGCAAATGAATTTATTTTATTGCATAACTTTGAGATATGTGGGTGCCACGTGCACCGGTCGTCTAATACAATCCCCAGAAATGGAGTTTGATTAGATTCCCTAATAACTTGATTTTCAAATGATATCTTTAATTTATTTTTTGACCATTTTTATTAACAAATTGTATGTACGTTGTTTTATTTATATTAACACGTTTACTGCGGCAAGTAAAATCATAATTCTTCATCTGGTGCGGCGGCGGGCCAAAATGCGCCCCCAATGATATTTCCGCCAGTGCGTGGCAGGTCTTTCTAGACCCACCAGCACTAGGATAGATTAAATTGCTATAACTTTGTGGAAACATAATGTATACATTGTTTTATATATTGTTAGAATGACCTTGAACCCAACTTCCTTAGGTTTGATTCGCCCCGGGATCTGCCAATCAGGAAATGAGTAATAAAGCAGGAAAAGCGGCAGGCCGATATTGATCTGAACCGCACTAGAAAGTATTTTTAGTAGTGATGGGACAGAGAAAAATAAGGGGATATCGAAAATAAAACAGAATTATCGTAAAAGAACTGAAAAATGGTTTTTATTTACTTATGCCTGTCTTGGAAACATGTAACGCAATGGTTTTGGTTGCATTTCCTGCAATATTTTTTTATTTTCTTAAAATTTTTATTTGCTTGTGTACTATTAAAGGTTTTCCGCAGTCTGTCGTAGCACAATGCACAATTTCTTCGTTTAGCGCTCATCTCAAGGACATGGTCATTGTCCTTAGGTTATACTAGATTTTCTAAAATGATTTTTTTTTCTTAATTCCGTGTGATTTATTAACCATTTATGAGTTTCCAAATTCTTTTTATTTTTCTTAGTGGAAAATATTTCTTCACTGCTGTCACTATCACTGTCAATAACTGCAGGGCGAATTACTCTATTTTCCAAAATTTGTATTTTTCTTTTATTGCTTGCCATCGTTGATTATATCGAACGCTACGTCAGATCAGTTAGATAGCACAACACTAACTGGCGGGGCGCGCGCTCTGTGCGGTATCGGGTCGCCAGCTGCCTGTTGGGAGGGCGGGCCGAAATAGGCCCACTGCCGCACTCAGCGGATGTTTTTCACCGTCAGTGCGAGGGTAGGTCGATAAAAGCCTGCCGTTATGTTTTGATGGGGAACACCTACAATTTTGACCGCAAGATGAAATATATATTTGTCTCTGTCGAATTTTTACAAACACCTGAGATAATCGTTTCGCACAAGCGAGAGGGACATAGTTTTCTTCGTCCGCACCAGCTGAAGTTTTGCGGCAGGCCGATATCGGCCTGTTACGCAGTGAGCGTGTTAACTTTAAGATTGTTACTATTGAGCCATTGTATTATTTCACTAACTGTTTTATTAATTTCATCATTGCATGTATCCATATTTATAAAACTAGTAATACGGGCATGCATTGCTCTTTCGAAAACTTTAGAGAAAATAGATAAAAGAGCTATAGGTCGATAGTTATTTATCTCGTCCTCACTTCCTTTTTTATGAAATGGCTTTATGACTGTCACCTTCAATTGCTCTGAAAATGTTCCATTAGTGAACGATAAGTTTACCAAATAGCTGAGGACGGGTGCAATTTCCAATTTACAAGCTTTGACTACTTTTGTGTGTATGTTATCATAGCCAGTTAGTTGCATTTGATGAGTTTAAGAAATTAATTATTTTAACAATTTCGTGAACGTCGGTGGGCTTTAAAAATATACTGGCGGTATTTGGCTTTATGTGTGAACTGGTAGATGCAGAGTCAAGAGATTTAGAATTAGTCAAATTAAGATAATATTTATTAAAAGAATTAGCAATGTCAATTGGATCGTTAATTATAATGTCATTCAAATGTATTTCGCTAATGTATTTATTATGCGCAATATTGATCGTTGTATTTTTTATTATATTCCATGTAGCTCTACAGATGTTCTTGGACTGAGTTATATATTTAGTATTTGAGACTTTTTGAGCATGATTTGTGAATCATGCTCAAAAAGTCTCAAATACCATCGTCGAAGTAGTTTCGAATATTTTAAATATTTTACTTTTGTTGTTGTATTTGAGTTTGTGTAGTAGCTGTATCGTAAATGTCTTTTTGTGATTATAGATTTTTTTAGCCCTTTAGTGATCCATGAGGAGACATTTATATTTTAGCATTGAGAAACATAAATTATAAAATATTAAAAAACACTTATAAAAATTCGTAAATGCAGTTTGTAAGTCATCTACTTCGTATACGTCTGTCCAAAGTACAGACCTCATACATTCCCGAAACTTCGCAATATTTTCCTGGCATAAGTCCCGCTTCCAATAATACTTGTAAGTTTGCGGTTTACTCTGTTTTGTCACAGTAAAATTGATAGATTGCGCCGTTTCATGATCTGAGAGGCCTAAGTGATGTATTTCACTTTCTACACCTGCCATATTGCTCATTATAAGATCTAAACATGCCTTTTTCCTTGTTGGTTCTTTAATATGTATTACGAAATTATTATTTTTAACTATTCTATTCAATTCATTTGTTTCATGTGTGTCTCTCAGTGTATTTATATTGAAGTCTCCTGCTATTACAATTTTGTGTCTCATTTTATATTTTAGTGAGTTTAAGAATTGCTTAAATTTTGTAAGAAACAATTTCATATTAGATGTAGGCGTTCTATAAATGCACTTTTGTGCATTTATAGAACGCCTACATCATTGTATGTACAATACATTTTAAAGAAGGTATCTCTATACCACAACAGTCAAAGATCATCGTAAAACTCGCATTAAAAATACAACTTCTTTACTTAAAATTTCCCGCTTTGTTAGTATGCATACTCCTCCACGTTTTTGATGCTGTCTAGAATATGTAGCCCCGCCTCGCTACCTAATTTTATGAAGGTTTCACTTAAGCAAATTATGTCAAAATTCTTGCCTTTATTTCCAAGTCCAGTTCCAAGTTTCGTAAGCCGTGTGGTGTCCGGCAGAGTAGAATAGCACCAACCCCTTACACTCATGGGTGTCGTAAAAGGCGACTAATATTTTCGAGGCAAAAGATCAAGAGTCTCCGTAGTCTGGAAATTGGGCAGCAGCATTTTCCATTGTTATATTTAAACACTGCGATCTCCAACCCGCCTGCCAAGCGTGGAGATTATGGCAATAACCTCCCCTTTGGTGGGAGAGGCCCAAAGTCCTGCAGTGGACTGTTACGGGCTGTGATGATGATTTCCAAGTCCATGTAATGTAATCTCAATTATTTCTTTTTTACTTAATAACCCTGCAATGTAGTGTGTGGGTGGTGTGTGTAGTAGGTGGCGCCACTGTCACGTAATCACTAGCTCCCGTGTTATTATTGAATTAAAAATAAACAAACCTTTTATTATAATATAATAATGCTATAGCTTACTAATGTAAAGTGAGAAAGTTGTGTGAACGTGTAATCTTAGTGCAAAAATCATTCTCTCAGGATAAAAAGTGCAAATAAAGGACATGGACTTTGGATCAAAACTCGTCATGTATAATAATTCACTATAGTAACTTATAACTCCAGGGAAGTGTAACTGATTAAGTAAAATATAAAATAACTGACATATAAAGTAATATAAAACATAAACAGTGATATTTTAATTGATAAAAGTGAATGTAATTGAACAAAGAAACACAAAGTGCCTACTACCGTCAGTGAGATCCTGCATTAATAATATTATAACGAATTTCTAACGCCAGTTCTTAGACATTAGAACGTGCCGTGAACGTGAAGAAATTATATCCACAAATTCGAACCTAAGGATTACACGCAAGTTGGTGCAGCGGTTAAGGCGTTGGAGTTGACACCGGCGACCCGAGTTCGAGCCTCACCATTTGAGATTTTTTCTTCTTTGCTTTGGTGCAGCGGTTATAAACAACAGAATTGACGCGGGCGACCCGAGTTCGATCCTCAAGTGTGTTATAGCTTAATTTTTTTTTTTTTTTTTTTTCTCTTTGTAATTATAATTAACTATTTGACATATTTTCTATATTGTTTTGACATTTAATTACTTATTGGACATAAGGAGCTGGAATATTCTCGGAACAATTGAACACTGAACAGCGCTATACGATTATATCTTGAATTGAATCACTATTTAAATACTTTGGATATAGAGGGTGCCATGTCAAGCACAAAGGCAAAAGTTTGTATCAAATGCAATAAAAAAATAAACACAAATAAATACTTTATGACATGTAATATATGTCAAAATGATTACGACTTGGACTGTGCGATTGTAAGCTTCAAAAGATTCAATTTAATGACCAAAGAAAACAAAACTAACTGGAAATGTAGATCATGCCTAGAGTCTAAGAGAAATAAACATAGACCAATAATTGAAAACGTTATTGAAGGAGCCAGCACTTCTTCTACGTCTTCATTAGTGAATGATAATGATAACGGCAACAAAATACTTCAAAGCTGTGAAACGAAGTTTGTAACCAAAAGAAGGAAAATCCACCGTAAAAGAGAAACAATTATGTCATCTGAAAAATGTAATACTCCGTCAGCAAATAGAAGTTTGCCAGAACTTGGATCGGACTATAGCTCATCGACACACGAGGATTCCTTTTTATCAATAAAAAGTCTTGATCTATCGACCAACATAAAATCATACCAGATCCGTGATTTAAAGACTGAAATAGAAGAGTTAAAATCCCAACTAGAAAGTACCCAGAATGAATTAGAAGATTCAATTTTGCAAAACAATTCATTGATAAGGGAAATTGCCAAACTGAAACTTGAAATAGATACTTTAAAGGAGTTATGTGTAAGCCCTAATAATATTAAGAACAGTAAGCAACTGGCATCTATGAAGAAAAAGAAAAAAGTCGATTCAATGAAATGTAATTTGTTGGGTCGTTTATGTAGCTCTTCTCCAGTAGAAACTAATTCAAAATATATCAATAACCAAGCTACTTACAAGGTGAAAACGAAGAAGAATTCTGAGAAAAAGGAAAGTAAGAAAAACATTTATATGTTCGGCGGAAAGCAATGTCGAAACCTTGCTACGAGATTAACAAAATCACGAGTTAATAGTCTTCATGAAGTCTACAATGTATCTGCAGTACTGAAGCCGTTTGCGTCGACAGAAGAAATCCTCAGAAGCTGTGAATTGTTTGACATTAATTCACTAGATCGTGTAATACTATCTGTAGGAGAGCACGATGAAAACCCCATAAAAATGATGACCGAACTTTCTACTATCTTAAAAAAGTTATCTCACTGCCCTGTTTTAGTGTTAAATGTAACAAATAACAAGTACCTTAATGAATTTAAGATTAATGAAATGCTTAATTTAATATGTAATAATTTCTCTAATTCTTATTTTATTGACATTTCAAACAATTTTGGTTTCGGTGACAATTTAATAAAATGGGCAAAAGAAATAAACTCAACAATAGACTATATAGATTATGACATCAGGTATTTAGGATATAATAGAAAAAAACATGCAACTAATTACGTTAAGATGATTAAAGAAACAGGAAGGGAAATACAAAGAACAATTCTGGACTATTTTCCTATAAAATCAAAGAACACACAAGTAAAGAATCCACAACAAAACACTAATAATCAAACAAATATTTTAGAATATTTTCCAAGAACTTTACATCCAAAAGATCTTCAACAACCGACTGACAGAAATAGTCGGCTTTTTCGTTAATAAACAAACGTTCTGTATCATGCATCAAAATATGAATGGGTTATTATCTAAAAAAGAAATATTAGAATTAACACTTTTAGATTTAAAATATGATTGGCCTGATGTTATATGCATCACGGAGACAAAGGTAAAGTTAGGTGACGAAGATAATATAAGGATTAAAGGTTACCAACTAGCAAGCTCTTACTCTAGGAATAAACGAAGTGGTGGATCGTGTATTTTAGTAAGAGCGGGACTCCCTTTTAAAGTATTACAAATTCAGAAGGATGTACAAGAGAACAACATTTTTGAATGCTGCTCAATAGAACTCCCTGAACAAAATACTGTGCTTGTATGTATGTACAGAACTCCAATTAATCTAAAAAACAAATTGCTAAGGTTTTTCAATAAATTAGATATAATTTTACAAAGAATATTAGTTAAATTTCCAAACCACAAAGTGATATTAGCGGGAGATCTGAATATTAATACATTGATTCATAACAACACAACAAAGAAATTTAAAAATATTCTGCATAACTACAACTTAACTCTGAACATCGAAACGCCTACTAGAGGGGAATCATGTATTGACCACATAGTCAGTAATATCAATAATGCAGAAGGGACAAATATACCATTAGTCTTGTCTGATCATAACAAGGCACAGTTTTTAAAGTTTCAATCCAATAGTAAAGTTTTAAGTAGCGAACATTATATTTACTCTCTACTCTCAGGAAAATATCAAGTTCAAGAAGTCACTGGCTTCTCTAACTTTTTCAGAGGTCGTTAATGAAACAAACTTAAACAAGGCTTTTGAAGGTTTTTATAATGAGTTTTGTTTGTTATATAGTCTTTATTTTCCTAAAATAAGAATAAAAATAAAGAATACCAAATCACAAAATTGGATATCAAAGGGATTACGCATTAGTTGTAAAACGAAAAGAACTCTAAGATTAAAATATTATAAATGCAGATCTGATCATAACAAACAACAGTACTTAAAATATTCAGCATTATTAAAAAGGTGCATAACGTGGTCACAGAGGAATAATAATGATAAAATAATTAAGAGTAGTAAAAATATTGGAAAAGCCACTTGGAATGTAATTAAACAAGAAACAAGAGAAATAAACAAGGTAAATTATATAGATAAAATTAATCACAAGTCAAATATTATTTCGGACCCATTAAGCATTGCAAATATATTTAATAATTATTTTGTTAATATCGTATCCCACACAGATAGTAGCTGCCAAAATAAAGTAAAAATACCAAATCGAATTACAAATACGATATTCACTAAACCTATTGACGAGGCAGAACTACGTAAAGTTATAAATAAATTGAATAACACAAATTCGGAGGGATACGACAGTATTTGTACTAGGGTGGTAAAGGCTTGCATAGATGAAATAAGTGAGGTGTTAGTTTATCTTATTAACCTTTCACTAACTTCTGGTATTTTTCCGGACAAACTCAAAACATCTGTTGTGAGACCATTGTATAAAAAGAAGGAAAGAACAGATATAAGTAATTACAGACCGGTGACACTAATCCCAATATTCTCAAAAATTTTTGAATATGCCATGCATGGAAGAATAATGAATTTCTTTGAGAAAAACAATGTTCTAAGCAAGGAACAATTTGGATTTAGGAAACATAAATCTACAGCACAGGCAGTTTTTTAATTAGCTAATACAATCCTAGAAAACAAAAATAATAATAAGTATACAACGACGATATTTTTCGACTTAAGAAAGGCTTTTGACATGGTAAGACATGATATCCTACTGGATAAATTAGAAAGGTATGGAATTAGAGGTCCAGCTTTGAAATGGGTTGAATCTTACTTATCCTACAGACAGCAATGTGTAGAAATTAACAGACTTGACTATAACAAATCTGTCACAGCAACGCGGTCCCATTTTAAAAATAATATAGCTGGGGTCCCACAAGGAAGTGTACTCGGTCCGTTACTTTTCTTAGTATATATTAACGACCTTCCGAAAGTGACACATCACAAATGTGTTTTATATGCTGATGATATCGCATTAACGGTGACGACAAATAAGAATAATAATTTAGAATCACATAAGAATGACATAAATAATACATTGAAATTAATAGTAAATTGGATAAATGAAAATAAATTAAAAGTAAATTTAACAAAGACATCATATATTAATTTTAATAATTTAAAAAATGACATTATTGATTGGAATATTAATTATAACGGACAAATCCTTAGGGTAGCTGAATATATTAAATTTTTAGGTGTAACAATTGACAAAAATCTAAATTGGAAACAACACGTAGAGAATATATGTACAAAAATTAATAAATTCGCTTATCCTATATACAAACTAAAACGGGTATCTAGTATAGCAACTTGCAAATCGGCTTATTATGGGTATGTTTACTCAATTTTGCGGTATGGGATTATTATCTGGGGCAACAGTACGGATGTCGAAAAGGTTTTCTTAGCACAAAAGAAATGTGTGCGCGCTATATACAATATGGCACCATACGAGTCCTGTAAACCCTTATTTAAAAAGTCTAATATACTACCGCTAGCATGCTTATATATATTAGAAACGTGCTATTTCGTGAAATGTAACAAATAGTTATTCACAACCGCAAAAGAAATATATCCTAGAAGTACCAGGCATGCGCAAAGGCTTGTAATGAGTACGTTACCGCACTCAACACTTTACTTAAAAAATTGTCCTAGTATGTGTATTAAAATTTATAATAAAATACCTAGCGATATAAGAGAAGTACCGATACATAAATTCAAAAGAGCTTTGAATAACTGGTTGATGAAGAGTGTATTTTATACAGTTAAAGAATTTTTTGAGCATAGGAAGCCAGAATAGAGTTTATTTTATAACTATACCTAAATTTATTTTATGTAATTAACATACAATATATTTTGCATGTCGCTTCCTATATGACTAAATATGTGATTCAATGTTATTTATACTATAAGACCTGTAATGTATGTACCATATTTAACGCAAATAAATAATTGAATTGAATAAATGTTTTGGTGTAGTATCCTGAATTTATCAGCTACGAAAAAGCTCCTTATTATTGTGTCTAATTGAGGTTCCTAGAACCTCTGTACGCCTCGAGAAATAGTCAGTTATTTCTTTTTGTACCAGTTGTCTTTTTCCGAGGTCGCAATTTGGTTTTGTTTCTTTTAGCTTTCCGTTTCCCTCATGAGCAGCAATAGTGAAGTTTTATGCGTAGATAGAAGAGAAGTGATGCAGTTGAAAATCGATTTATATCTATAATCTGGTACCTTCGGGAGTAGGTATACAATACAACAAATGAACCTAGCGCTACCTTTTAAGATTAAACCAGCCACTATTTCATCGCCCGGTCCGCTGTCGCATAAACTCAAATGCTGTACTTGATATGGATGTCGGACCGCTAGCATTACTCCTCCCCCTCTACCACCTGACCGGTCCCGTCGTAGAACGGAGAATTGTGGTGAAAACATTTCGGAATCTTGTACACTTGGGTCAAGTCGGGTTTCTGTGAGTCCTAAAATGTTACTATGAAGTCCTAGTAAAATATTGTTTAAATATTTAGTTTGAGATTTCAGTCCTCGAACATTCTGGTAGAGTACAGTTACCCTTTCGCCTTTTTTTAGTGCGTTAGGAAATAAGCGGGGAACATCTGCTTTCGCGGTTGTCCGCAGACTCTGGGCTTCTGGGTTCCCCTTAGTAACGAACAAATTTTTCTCGTGTATACCTATTATTTTTCGCTATCATTGCAGCCAAATCCCGCATAATAACTGTAACACTCGGGGATCTAGGGACTTTAAATAATAACTGGTAACTGCTTTATTGAAGTTATATTCGTGAAAGTATACTGAAGAATCCTATAAAATACAAAAGACATCTTACATCTAATTCAAATGGAACCCATTTGAATTCCTACCTAGCCAGTGCTATGTGTGCTCATAGAGACAGGCTAAAGACCTACGTTCTGCTTCCTCCGAACTATCTAAGCCTACCGACCTTCTTCCTACATGTTTCAACCTACTTAACTGATTCAAAAAAAATTCAAAATTCAACATTACTTTATTGAGTTGGATATTACATATCTCTTTCAATCGTCAAAGAGGGTAGGAAATTAGGAAGGAAACACACAGTGACATGTTGGCCGCCCCATGGCCGCAGCACACCCACCCCTCGCCGACAACGGCCGGACCATGTCCGACAATACCAGTGATAGGTAGCTGCTCCCACCCTACCCTTACCCTGCCCGTAGCCTACCCCTATCCTACCCTACCCACCCCTACCCCAGCCTACCCCTTAACCTAACCTAACCCTACCCCTACTTTTCCCCTATCTTATCCTACGCCATCCCTACTGCAGTCCGCGCATAGCAAACGCTTCCCAGCCCCGCTACGACCAAAAGTCACAGTGTGTGGGAAGAGAAGGAATGTTAACGCCGCTTCCTAGGTGGTCCTCCGTGATAAAGAAACGGCAACAAACCCACAGAGCCAAAGTTAATTCATTTTTTTTAATTTTAATTTTATTTCTTATACAGGGTGTAAAAAGACCGCTAGCATTAATTGAAACCCCATATTCTACCCATGAAACGGAACAACTTTCCCCAAGAAACATACCCGCGGAAATGACTTCATAATTTCGCTACCTAAAAAAAATAATTAATTGCGACGCGCAATGTACATCGTCCAGCGCACGGCTCTCGCTTGCCCACGTGACCAGTGGCCATTGACCCCGCGCGGCGGCCGCTTTGGCGTATTCTACCTAACTAGTAGGGATACCTAAGCTTGACTATTGAGTACCTACCTATCTTCTTTTTTTTGCTTTAGTCTCCACGGTTCGGTCGTGTGATAGGAATTGGGAATATTCGTAATACAAACATGTTGGTTTGGTTCATCCGTTCATCCTGTCAGCTGATGACAAATGGTTCGCGCGGCGGTAGGTAGTTACTACCACAGGAACTACGTTCAATTCTCATGTTCCTAGTAGGTATTAGACCTGCACAATCTGCACATATCGACAGTAGGTAGGTAGTAGGTACTGGGCTCGATTCTCGTATGATGTGAATGTCCGTAAGCAAACGTGTACGTAAGTTAGGTAGGTAGACAGCTGATCCTGTGCCTGATCATGCAAGTGCGCCGCGGTAAATACCTACTATGTTAAATTTTCATGTAATGTGTATGGTCGTCATACAATCATTTACCTAGGTAGGTAGAACTTTCGATCGTGAACTTTACTGCTGATATCGACGATAGGTAGGTGCTGGGTACGATTTTCGTATAATGTGAATGACCGTAAGCAAACGTCTAGGTAATGCATTAAGGTATGCGTACCCCTGTCGTGTTAAACTTTACTGAGTGGGAGCATGGCAGTGTTGCTGTCCCATGGGCATGGGCCCACGGGCGGCCGGTGGCGGTTGGCGCGTGCGCGGCCGCTGTAGGTAGTACCTACCTCCGGGCGCGCGGCAGCGAGTAGATAGGTAGTGAGTGCACGTGGGCGGCGCTTTACATTGCGTTCTTTTACTTACAGTGCATTTATTTCAACTTAAACTTGAACTTTAAGTGTCTAAATTAATTGTGAACGATTTAGTTATCGATACTTGATATTTTTTAGTACAAAAATACAACTTTATTTTTTATTTTTAATCTCGATTTCTGCCGAAACTAAGAGTTTCCGCGGGTGTGTTTCTTGGGGAAAGTTGTTCAGTTTCATGGGTAGAATATGAGGTTTCAATTAATGCTAGCGGTCTTTTTACACCCTGTATACTAATACATTATATTTACATACTAATTTTAACAAAATTATTACCTGTTTAAAACTGCAGTTCAGTTCCATGGACTTTTGTCATTCACATATTCAGGTATACTATAATAACTTAAAGCCCTGGCTGCGCTATGGGAGCAACAACCTCACCCGGAAGCCTACTTCACCCAACGCCCATCCAGACGTAAGGCCTCCGAACGCCTACCTATCTTAGAACCCGTCCTAACCTAGGGCCTGCCCGAGCACACATGCTACATAACATTCAAACCCAGTTGATTAAGAGACCAATCATATTTTCTAAACATTGACACATCACAACGCAAATTTCTCTAGATTATAATGATCAGGGAACACACTCGCGGGTAATGCGTTCCATTCCTTGGCCGCGTGCATTATAAAGGTTGAACTAAAGCGGCTCGTGCAGATAGCTGGAAGATCCACGACATAAGGATGAAGCGCTCGCCTGGACCGCGTCTCCCGATGGCGGAAAGGGGCCGGCGGAATCAAGTCGTGCAACTGTTTCGCACACTCTCCGAAATGCAACCGGTAGAAAACCGACAAACACGCAACCCTACGCCGGTGCTCGAGGCTCTACAGCTTAGCCTCAATCAACTGCGGGTCACCAATTCATTTCTTTGCACGTTTTCCCACCGAATCCAAAGCGGCCAGCAAGATCGGACTTGTGCTTGATATAACTGAAGCAACTGCCTTGAAGTGAAGTACCGCTTGACCTTCGAGAGGATTCCAAGTTATTTGGCTGCAGTCTTGGCTTTTGATTCGATGTACTTTCCGAAGTTGAGATTGGTTGATAGCTCAACACCCAGAAGCTGTAGGCTGTCGGTAATTTCCAGAGATACATTCCGGAAAGTCGGAAATAGATGGAATTGACTCCGTTTAGAGGAAAACAAACACGCCTGTGTTTTGGTAGCGTTCAACGCCACTAGATTGGCTTCACCCCAATCGGACACTGCCTTGAGGGCTTCGTTCAAGCGACTAACCATGGCCTCTCGACAAGACTAAATATCGTCCCTGTTGGCTTTTGCCTCTATCCGTTACTGTGCTGTCGTCTGCGTACAAAAAGGTACCGGGTACAAGCAGATTGTTAACATGCAGGAAAAGAGTCGCGGACAGAACCGACCCCTGAGGAACTCCCGCATCGATATCCTTAAGATCAGACGTGTAACCGTCTAGAACCGTGTAGGATTGATCGTTCACTCAGAAAATCCGTTAACCAGTTGCAAAAGCCAATAGAAATACCGTATGAGGGAAGCTTGCTTAAAAGGGCTGCGTGCCAAACCCTGTCAAAGGCTTTGGAGATATCAAGAGCCATAGCAAGGGCCTCGCCATGCTTCTCAATGGCCTCACTCCAAATATGGGTGGCATACACCAGAAGGTCCCCAGTCGATCGACCATAGCGGAATCCGTACTGGTGATCGCTGAGGAGATCGTTGCCTTCGAGATGCGCAAGGAGATTCTTGTTCAGTGCACGCTCCATAATCTTACAGAGTATGAAGGTGACCGAAATTGGGCGGTAGTTGGCAGGGTCTGCGGGGCTGCCCTTCTTGGGCACAGGCTGCACATTATAATAATATAATATAATTTATTCAAGAAAAACTTAAGTCTAAAATTACACCGTTAAATATACGTTATTAAGTACCATCTTATGTCAAAATTTTTTAGGAGAACAATTTTTAATTTATTTATTATCCTAGTTATTAAGTAATTTAATATAGGTACATGCTAAATTCTTATTAACTAGATACCTAAACTAAGTAAGTAGTTTACCTGTGTCTTAGGTATCGATGTTAGTAGGTCAATTTTAATGTAGGTTAGTGCTTATGATTGTATTTATTAATACAACAATAAAAGTAATGTTTACATTTTGTACCGGAATTAGTTATTAATTGATATAATTTACAATAATATATATTTATTTTTGGCCGTGTGGTGTCCGGCAGAGTAGAATAGCACCAACCCCTTACACTCGTGGGTGTCGTACAAGGCGACTAATGTTTTTGAGGCAAAAGATCAAGAGTCTCCGTAGTCTGGAAAATGGGCAGCAGCATTTTCCATTAAATGTGATTAAACACTGCGATCTCCAACCCGCCTGCCAAACGTGGAGATTAAGGCATAACCCTCCCCTCTCGTGGGAGAGGCCCTCAGTCCTGCAGTGGACTGCTACGGGCTGTGATGATGATATTTATTTTTGTAACATTATGAACTAAGCGACCACTTCGAGTAATTTTTCCGTTTCCTCGTACGATTTACCTTTTAACCAGTTTGTAAGAGTAACCTTACAACCATAGCAATTCATGGGGTGAATGCATAGTATTTTATTGACTTGGTAGAACCAAGTTTGGGACAACCACAGACATTACCTAAGTTTAGGAGGATGTTTGGGGCACAGGAGTGGGCTATTATGGAATACATATTAGGAGGAGGTTGAGTAATTGAACTGTAAGAGAATGTCATGTACTGCGTTTTGTCTGTGTTTAAAGTAAGCGCATTTTTATTAATCCATTGTGTTACTGAGAAGCATCCATAAACTTACTAGCGATTGATTGATTATTGTAGGATCTCATAAAAAGGCATGATAAAAATCCATTTCTTTTGTAGGTTTTGCGACATTTAGAACATGTTTCAATTGCTGGCGCCATATCCGCATTCCTTCTTTATACTTTTAACGAAAGCCAATCATATCAACAGATCCCAGTGTTCGACTACCTATCACTAGATGGCGCTTATCATTATAAGGAAACTATCAGGGCTAATTCAATCGATAGAATGATCGGTTAGCCGGCAGAACTATGTTCGGCTATTTACCACTAGATGGCGCTTATCTAAGCTTTTTTTTTATTTTTTTGCGCCCGACCCAAAGGAAATGGGCACCCTCCGGTATAGCGGTTGGGAGGGAGGAGGTGAACTCTCATGAGTACCAGCCGGCCGGCCAGCTGGTTATGCACGACTCGCCAAAAAAAAAGACCTAGGCGCATACGTATTAAACACCCCCTGGAAGCACCTGTAGCCGGAAGGGCCTTTCAGGCTTCATCGGATGTGACACCCCGTAGGGACGGGGTGTGCTCAGCGTCACTCCTTACGGAGCGTACACTGGAGAACTTATAGCGTGACCCCTGAAGGGGGTCCCGCTGCTGTGGACTGGAATTGGGGGCCTACGGGGGCCGCTGAAACGGCAGGGAGGGGCTGTTTCGGGTCGACCTGAGCCTCCAGGAGGAGGTTCAGAGCGCTCGACAGGTCGTTGAGGGGGTCCGTGAGGACGTGTCTCGGCCTCCGGATCACGTGGCCGGAGACCGGGCGGGAAGAGTAGGCTGCTGCCTCTCGCAAGAGTGGGTTGGGATGCACTTCCGCGGCCTTGAAATAGGTCTCGGAGAGTGTTTTGAGAAACTGCTGCAGGGTAGGCAGGTCCATGTCTCTATGTAGGTCCGCATTGCGGACGTACCATGGAGCCGCCATTGCCCTACGGCAGAAGATGTTCTGCATAATTTGCAGTTTCTCAATGACGAGGGAGCTCGCGTGAGCGAAGACGGGGGATGCGTAAGTCAACACCGGTCGGATGCACACCTTGTAGAGGGTTCGCTTGTTTCTGAGGGACATTTTACTGAATCTCCCCAACATACAATTGAGGCGACCCAAGTAAAATCGGGCGGTGCGACACACTTTGTCGACATGAGGCCCAAAGGTGAGCCTCTTGTCAAGTGTGACGCCTAGATACTTGACAGCGCGCTGCCAGGGAACTAGTTTCCCTTGCATGTGGAGGGGAGGGGGGTCGCTGTCACCCCGTCTGAGCTTAACATCGAAGCAAACCGCGGAGCTCTTCTCCGGATTCACTTCGATGCGCCACAGTTTGAACCAAGCTTCGAGCTTGTTTAACGCCTTTTGGAGCTTGGCCATCGATGGCCTTCGCCCTTTGGCGTAGATTGCCGTTTCGTCGGCGAAGAGGGACAGTTGTACCCCGTTGTCGGGGACGGGGATATCGTTGGTGTACGATATATAGAGGAGGGGAGAGAGTACAGAGCCTTGCGGGACGCCGGCCTTCAGTGGACGTGGGGAAGACAAAGTACCTTCGTGTCTGAACCGAACGGTACGGTGTTTTAGGTAGGACGCTATTAATCAGACTAGTCGATCAGAGAGACCAAGCTTGTATAGCTTGTGTACAAGGCCTTCGTGCCAGACTTTGTCGAAGGCCTTGGCGACGTCGTAGAAGACTGCCACCGTCTTTTCTCTCTTTGGGTAGAATCCATTGAGGATGAATTCTAAGAGTACAACTCTCTCGAATAATTTCCCTAGTGCCTTGAGGAGGCTTATCGGGCGGTGGGATGACGCTACATTTAGTGGCTTTCCCGGCTTGGGAATGCCTATGACTATGGCTTCTTTCCACACGGTCGGAAAGTGGCAATGGTCAAAGCAAGCATTAAAAATGACCGCTAACAAAGTAAGCACCTGCTCGGGGAGGTACTTAAGCGCTCGGTTGGAAATTCCATCCGCGCCCGGCGCTTTATTAGATTTGAGACCTTTGATGAAGGAGTGGATATCGTCGGGGGACACTGTGACTGGGTCCGAGGTGGGGGGGAGGGAGGTCTTTTGACGAACCTCTTCTTCCACCGCACGCACGTGACCGGGCTCGCACTCTTTGGTGCTAGGAGAGCATTGTGAAGCAATGCTGTCTGCAAAACATTCGGCTTTCTCGTCGTCCGCAAACGCAATTGTGCCATCTGGGCGGACAAGAGGAGGGATGGTGGTGGTGGCGTCTGTACGAAGGGCTTTCGCCACTTTGTAGTACGCTTGATGGGACGGGGAAATCGTCTCCATGAGGTCTCCCCAGCGGGAGTTCCTCATTTCGTCGAGACGTGCTCTCACTGCCCGCTGAAGTCGGTTGGCTGTGCGTCTGTACTCTGGGGTCGGGTAGAGGGCGGCCCTCCGGAGGGCCGCATGTTTGGCTTTAATCAGGTTTCTGACTTCGAGCGGCAGACCCTGCCGGTCGACGGCAGGGGCCACTTGCTCATTGTCTTTCAACGCTGATTGAATGTGGGACGTTAAAGAGGCAACCGAAGCGTCGATTTTATCCGTACTATCGAAATAGTCGGACGAAAATGATGAGTCGGGCGCGTCCATGATGGCCGCCATGGACTCCTTTAAGCCTTCCCATTTCGTGAAAGTACGCGGAAGTGGGGGAGAGATGGGGGTGGGTGAGCCTAGTACGAGGGAGACTGGACGGTGGTCGGAGCCTAGTGGTTCACTAGCGCAAAGTCTAGTACGTCGGGACGGTGATCCACTCTGTCGGGGTAGTGGGTAGGGGAGAGGGGACAATACACGTCTAGGTCGAGGGACCTAGTGATGTCCATTAAGTGGACACCGTTCGTGTTTGTGGAATCGCAAGTCCAGTCGGTATGCTTGGAGTTGAAATCTCCGAACATAACAACCGTCTCGCCTAAAGACCTCTCAACAGCGACGAAGTCGCTTTTGAGAGGCAGGGAGCCTGCGCGGATGTAGACAGAGGCTATGATCAGGGACGGATGTCCTGTCATGCCTAAATGTACTACAGAAGCCTCCATGCTCGAGAGAGCAGGAGTGGGGATAGGGGAGCAGTGGAGCGATCTCTTGTAGTAAATGGCAGTCCCGCCGCGCGCGACGGCGGCAATCCTGTCATTCCTAACAAGGGAGAATCCAGGGATCGACATACCCCTCCGGATCGATGGCTTAAGCCACGTCTCCTGGAGGAGAAGTATGTCGAGTTCCCTGTTACTAACGAACTTCCTGAGTTCGGGGATGTTGGTGCGTAGGCTGCGCACATTGAACGAAACAAGCGAAACCCCGGCCGGCTTCACGCGACCGTTGCCGACGTTGGCGGGAATGGCGGGTGTGGCGTGAGGCGCCTGGGTCATTACTTCAGAGCTTGAAGTAGAGTGAAGTGCAAGGGCGTCTAGACGCTCGAACTGAGTCGAAGCGGTGCGCAGTTTGTGCGCCAGAATAGGGATTTCGTCAATATTGACGGACGCTAGGATGGAGGATATGTAACGCATATCCTCCGCCCAAGAAGAGGGCTGTGACTGGCTGATGTCCTTAGGGGGGGGGGGTGGGGGGAGCCTTCGGCCCCGGGGTCTTGGGTGGACCCCAGGCTGCAGCTGGAGCTGCGCCAGGGGGGGTGCCTTTGGCCTTGAGGGGGGGGAAGTGGGCCGCTGACGCTGAAGACGGCGGCGGCCTTGCACCTTTGCCCTTAGCGGGCTTCGGTGCGGAAGTGCGGGGGCGAGGGGCGCGCGGGCAACCCCTGTAGTTCGCTGTGTGGCCAGATTGGCCACAATTGCAGCAGAAGGGAGGGGTGGTGGAGTCGCGCGTACGCACGCACTCCTTAGTAGTGTGGCCTTCGCCACACTTGACGCATCGAGGGGGGGCTGTGCTGGCCGACGCATGGCCATACAGCTGGCAGCGATGGCACTGCCCGGGGGAACCGCGTTTGTGCGGGGGCTCTACTTTAATCCCGGAAAGCCCACAGATTGTGAACCCTCCTCGGAATATGTTGAGAGCGAAGAGCCTGGTAAGGCTCCTGAAGTCTTCGACCGACGCTACGTCGATCTTGACGGCTGTTTGACGGTGTTTGACGCACGGGTGTAGCGGATGCGCTGTTCTAGTTCTCTGGGAGACTAACTCCCATTTAGATTTTTCCCTAAGGAAAATGGGCGGAGGGGGCTTGGCCTTAGTCGGGGCGGGCGGGGAGAAGCGCGCGACTGGTTTGACGCCAGTCGGCGCGCCCGTGCGAGCGGCAGCAGTGCTCGGGGTGGGGGTCGGGGGGCGGGAGATAGCCGCGTCCGGGGCGGGCGCGGCTACCGAGGACGGGGCCTCGGACTCCAAGCGGGCGGCGCGCTTGCGATGCCGCTTGGATTTCGGGACGAGCTCGAACCCGTCGGGCTCGCCCACTAGGGATGGGAGGGGCGTGAGGGAACAGGGTCCCGCCACGGTGCCCGAGCACGAAGAGGCGCACTCGGACATGGACGCCGCCCTCTTGCGAGAGATCGGCGCCGAGAACTGCGATACGGAGTCCTCGAACTCCATGGCCGCTTCGGAGGGGTCGCAGGGGGCCTGAGGGGCACTCCCCAAATTGCTCCACAGAGACAGGCATTGCCATTTGGCAAGAAGGATGGGACTGGGACAGAATACTGCTAATTGAGCTCGTTGAAGACGAGAGAAGTCCTCCCTGCGCGAGGCAGGGGGGAGGGGGGACGGGGGTCGGTGGAGCGGTTATCCCTATTGGATATAACCGCTATCCGTCACCCTTGGGCAGGCCCAAGTGCAATGGGATCGGGACGTCCGGTTTCGTTAAGACCTGAGGGGCCTTAACAGCGCACCGGGGCAACGCTAGCTGGCTTAGTTGCCACCGTTAAGTATCCACCAGCTCAAATGCGATAGAGACGTAGCTTTGTGCTACCAACGAATCGATAACAAGAAACTAATTCTCTGAACGAACGTAACTAAAATCGTTACGTACGACGCGGGCTCGCAACGCGGAGTGAAATTCGCGCGCGAAAACTTTACGTAACGTATGAATGCGAGGGCGAGCGGGCAACGTGCGACACGGGGGTGCGCACCGAAGCCAAAACGGAAACTGCTTATCTTAGCAGGCGCTGTTTAAGAAATATGAACCCAGATGGTTAGATAGTGCACTGGGATTAACACCAGATGGCGCAGGTTTACGATCTTCTAAAATTAATTATGGAGTAGTTTAATTATGATACTATTGTAATCTATTGGAATATTACTCACTGCGTAATGGTAGCTGCACTGTTCTTTAAATCTTGATTCAATCTCGTAGTGATTCCGGTATGTATTTATGTTCCGTGAAACAGCTGATTATGAACTGTTGAAGGTAGTTAATGCTTAACGTTAACTTGATAATTTATTAGGGATTAATTAACAACATTCTGATTTTAATTGTTGTAGAACGTAGTAATAATAGTAGTACAATGTAGTTGCAAAAGGCAAATTTAGTCATTTCTTATTATTACTTTTAGCACTCTTAAGTCACTGATAAATCCAGTCAAATTCATTAGTTCACTTTATGCTTTTATCACTATTTATCATTCCAGTTATAGTAATCTTCATTGTCATTGAACTTTTACATACTAATAATCACAACTAATTACATTCCAAGTCAATACTAACGTTTTGATCATTAAAAAAAAAAATAGAGTTTGATATGTAATTTCCGCAAAATGATAAGGCTTTGGTCTGGTTATGATCCGGTTTCAAATCTTAAACACTGCCTCCCAGAGCAATATATTTACATAAGGATAACACATTTAAATCAGAACCAGTGTCTAATTTAAACCATTCACCTTGGTGTTTCCTTTGGTCTATGACATGGGATCGTTCAAGAGGTATATTAGAGGTCTCCTTAGAGGCGGGCAACGTATTGGTAGCACCCCTGGTGACGCTGATGTCCATAGGCGGCGGTGACCACTTTCCATCAGGTGGCCCGCATGCCTGTTTGTCTGCCGGATAACATAAAAAAAAAAAAAAAAAAAAAACACTTTTGCAATTAGTTCAATATAAATTTTCATACAATTTTTTAGAGTCCTTACTGTCGTACAATCCATGGATCGTGGACACGTAGTACAATTGCTCCTCCGCAATGTTTTCACAATCGTAAAACTCGTCGTTTATTTGAAGCACATGCTTACGAAAGTTAGACATCTTTTTAAAATGCCCTAAATCACCGCACAAATAACACTTTGCACGCTTCGCTGGACACTGCACTTGTTGCTGGGCGGGCAGCCCGCCCGTGCAGTCGGGCCCGCCGCGCCGCTGCTCGGCCCCCGTGTTCCATACACGACGTCCATGGCCATGTCATCGACATATGTGGTCTTCGTCCCTTCTATTTGGCGTTTGTCTTCACCCGACATTTCGTTCGCTTGACATATTTTAACAGCTTGGGCTAATGTGAGGTCATCGGCTCGCAACAACCTGTCGCGAACTTTACTAACAAAAACCCACAGACAATAGGATCGCGAATGAGACCCTCCTCGAGGTGTTCGAACTGGCACGACTGACTTATTAATTTTAAAATTTTAAAGCGGTCACATACTCGATTCACCTTGCTCTTGTTATCTCGTAAAAAACCTTAATCTGACCATTGTTGTGTTCTGTTTTGTACCGAAATGTTAATAACGCTAATGTAATACGCTAAACTGGCGATACCATTTTCGCCACGCGTCCGCGCGGGCCACCGGGCCACCGCACCGTCTCGTCGGTCGAGGCATAACTCGGACGGAGGACGAGCGTGTTCCATCATCACAATGACGAACACGCTTAGTTGACTGATAATTAAGGTCACTGCACTGCAATCCGGATCAAAACACTCTTTAATTAATTTATATTACGCACCGCTGTCACCATGATGAGAATAAAATGATTATGAAGCCTATAATAGCCTGGCTCTTATAGAGTGGTCCTTACACCTCCTTACATTTTGGTCAGAAAGTATAGTTTGGCCGTTTCGTATTATAGATTCAGCAGACGTAGCTCCAACAGAGACAATGATCAACTGATGCTACTTGCTCCGACAACATCAGCCATACCCGTCGCATCGTTCGAGCACAGAATTCAACCTATTGTCATGCAATGTACTACTCTAACAATCACTTAACAGATAAATTACGATGTTTTAATTTGTTATCACGCATTGCGAAAGTATCGGCTCGCGATGAGGACGTGTGTGATAATAACAGTGTTTGTGATCGCGGCCTGCAATGCCGGCCGATACATATCGACGGGTAAGTATGGCTTCTACTTACCTACTGACGTCGACACAGCAATGTACGAAGAAAGTAAAGTTACCCTTTTGACTAAACTCATACTCAACTTTTATAAATTATTTTGATTAAAGCGATGGTTATCTACAGCGATTACTTGGCTACTATTATAGAGTACCTATTTAGTTTTCGGTAAAAACGCCTTTCGATAAAATAACCGAGTCTCTTCAGCTTTTTAAAATCATTATTTTGAAGATCAGTTCGAAACCCCTAATAATCATCATCGTCTTGTCATCAATGTACGATTGTGGCTCGTTGTGCGCCTTGACCATAATCCAGGATTTGGCAGATCAGGTAATTGCAGTGGGAGCGACTGCCAGCTGACCTCCGTGGCCCTGTTAAGACGGTAACTTGACCAGATTGGATCATTTGAATGTGTAACCACCGTTCGGTTTCCTCACAACGTTTTCCCTCTCGGTCTGAAATCCCATTCTTATTCTTGTAAGCTCGTGTTTATAGCTCGGAAAAACATTTAAATGAAAAGATGTATGAAACATTGAGTCACTCACATGGATTTACAACAAATATTTTCGTTTTTATGTACCTACCTTTCATCGTCCGATTGATGGGACGAGTCGGCTGCACCGCCAGGCTAAGATTTGTATTTTTAATAATCGATCATTTAGACTGTATCTTGTACGACTTTCAATAAGTGTATTTAAAGGAAATTTATATCGACCAAAAAATAATTTTGATACAGCAGGTACCAAAAACTTAGGTATCTGACCCGGTGATAAAGTCGCTGTTGTTTACACTAAAATGACATTACAAACTGGCGGCAGTTAGTTCCAGCTTTGGCCACCGGGTCAGATAACTATGTGGCACTACACAGAACTAATAATATACATGTATTGTGTATTACACGATATATATATATATATATATTTAATATATTTTGTAAATAATTAGGCCCCTAATCGTTTTGAATAACATATTCAGTTATTAACCTATAGTTGCTAAGACAATCACCTTGACTCCTTGGTTCAATGTCTTTCTACAAATATTATATTAATATGCCCTTAAAGTAAAGTTCTCGAGTGGCGACCACGTACCGGAAGACGCTGCGTGGGTAGGCCTCCCACAAGGTGGACTGGCGATCTGGTAAAGATCGCAGGTGCCAGCTGGATGCGGAAGGCACGGGACCGGCCTTTGTGAAGATCCCTGAGGGAGGCCTACGCCCAGCAGTGGGCGTCTTTCGGCTGATATGTTGATGATGCCTTAACTATACCGTTAAACCACTCCAGACGACATAGACCTGCTGATCAGGAAGGCGTTCCACAATGAGCTGTCGGACGCGGAGAAGGCCACTCTCGTCGACGTCCTCGAGTTACTGCGGCGGCCAGAATCGGCCTCGAGAGCCGTTCAGAACACAGGCGCTCGTGCGGTGAGCCTACAAGACTTCATCTTAAGAATAGGCAAGTCAACTGGACTTGAGGCTCCTCCACATCAGTGGAGACCGCTGCATTTGATCGTAACGTTGAAAACAAACTACAAAAAAAGCAGCTGCCTCTTTCCTGGTCTATGGAGTTCTAGCTGGTTAACCTCTACATCTTATTTAGTATGTGTTGTAATTATAGAGAGATAGAGTAAGTACCTAGGTATTAGTAAAGTAATTAAAGTAAAACACTTTTATTCCACTCATTCCGTATCAGGGTCTATTACCTACGTAGGTAGGTACTTACTTACACCTGTGGCGTACCCAACACCCAGCGCCTCTTGAATCCATAACACCCACCGAATCCCTGCGACCAGGACACGAGCAGCAGTGGCCAACTTAGAAGTCACTTAAGCGTTTACGGACGCAGGTTAGCCGCATCAAAGACTCTCTGGCTAAGTGGGGCTTCATCGACAAGACTGTGGAGCGCCATCCCAAATAATGGAGCATCTGCTCTCTTGTCCTCTTTGTCCTGCTGCTTGCACTGGGGAGGAACTGTTCCTGGCGACTGAAAATGCCGTTGCCGTGGCCGGGCACTGGGCAAGCAAGATCTAGGGTTTTCGAAAATCGACTCGACGAAGAACTTACTTAGTCGTCTTTTACGACGAAGCCAAGGGGTTGGTACAATTCTACTCTGCCGGACACCACACGGAGGACACACATGCACTTTAGGTTTAGATTATGATCTTCTTCGCATTTGAACTTTCACTAAACCGGATAAATAAAAAGGCTAATGGAGCACCTATTTCCCACGTATCCCCGGGGCTTACGCAATACGTGACCAAAACACCGCAGCCGCGCCTCTTCGATCTTATCCGAGGTATCTATCACACCAAGGCTGCCACGACTGTACTCGTTACGCACTCGATCAAGTCGCGTAACGCTACACATCCACCGCAGCATCTTCATTTCGTTGGGGTGAAGGTTGAGTTAATAGTTAATGTGGTAGTAGTAGTAGTAGACTTCGCCGTTTGAATAAAGCACTTGTTATTTTAGAATCGGAGGACCACCGGTGGCCTAGTGATTGCGGGGTCCGAATCGTAAGCGAGAGGCTTCGGATTCAAATCCCACTGCGGCCATGTACCAGTGGTTCTTTTCTGAGCTAGAGCATCTTACCGATGCTCTTACGGTCAGGTAAATCATCGTGATGAAACCTGCATATTCAGGCGACTAAATGTGTAACCATGGTCCATTCTGGTCAGGTTCACATGACATGGGATCGTTCAAGAGGTATATTAGAGGTCTGATGTTGCTGATGTCCATAAGCAGCGGTGACCACTTTCCATCAGGTGGCCCGCTTGCCTGTTTGTCTGCCGTATAACATAAAAAAAAAGGTTGGTTGGTGGCTGGGTCACGGAGGTCAGGTGGCAGTCGCTCCACTGTAATTACCTGATCTGCCAAATTCTGGATCAAGGCGGACCCCGGGTCCTCGTGCGCGAGAGCACAAGCGGGAACTAACGTCAAGATGATGATTATTATTTTTACTTGTTATTTTAGAATCTGGAGTGCATAGTCTGCCGAAGCGCCTTCTTGGCGTTATTCCAGAGCGTAGCGGAGGGACAGACGGACGAACAGCTGTCGACTACCATAGCATTCTTCTGTACAGCGCTCGGCATAGAGAGCTCTAGCGTATGCGATGGCGCTGTGGCACTCCATATGGTGAGTTGGCTTCACGGTTTTGTACAGCCAGCTGCGGAGTGTACGCAGCCCCTGCCATACGTTTAATGTTTGTAGTATACGCTATGGGTCAGTTTACTCTACAGCTGATTGTACCCCTACCTTTAGAGGCCAGGTGTGTGCCCACATTCACGTCAATTGATGGTAAATGGTACCCGTGTTTTTTAAGATTGAGTTGCTTGCTGACACTGCGTTTTGGAAACTCTACCAACTGCAGAATTTAAAAATCTCTGCCATTTTGAAAACTGAAACCTGAAAAGGAAACGTAGATCACATAAGTTGGCATAAATTTAGGTACTTATACAAAATAAATAACATTCAGAGATATTGTTAATTACTTACTTATAGCGATTATTAGATATTTTATCAATTATTTGTGATTGACATAATTGACAATGTATGAGGAGGTACGTTTATCTAATCTTTATAATAACACAGCGGGGAATTGTGCGAGGAGCAAATATAGCTAATTTATTTTACAATGTTCTAGGTTTAATTCTGCACACACTTTTAGCACACATCATATACAGCCTATAGAATATATCCACTAAGTTGAGTCCCCTCCTCATAAGTGGAGGGTATTGGAGCGTTGGCGGCTTAGTGGTTAAGAGGTCCGACTCGTCAGCGCAAGGTACGGGGGTCGATCCCCAGTACCGTAAAAATGTCATTTTCTGAGTTATGTACGTACTAACATTGAACATTAACAAAGGTTCAATACTCAATACATATTTTAATTGCATGATTAATAACTGTTAAAAAACATTTAGGTAACATTATTCTAGTCATATAGTTATTTATGGACCTAGTCAAGGCACAGCAACACAAGAGAGACCCTTTGATAGTCAGCGTACAGTCACATATTAATTGTTTTGTCTGTTTTTTTGTCAATAAATTCAACTACTGAGTAGTAGCATTTTGTAAACAAGTGCTGTCTTAGTAATTTAATGAATTTCTTATAATTTGTTTCTTCCTGTAGTGATTGCGGTAAAGTGTTCTATATTTTGATATGTGGACCTGAAGAATGGAGTTTTTGTCGGGAAGCTGGTTGAACTTGTTGTTTTTACGATGTTGTCTAAGTGAGTAAGGTTCTTACGGTGAAGGAAAACATATCGTGATACTAAAAGTGCACCTTTCCAGCCTGTGATCCGGTACATAATAGCTACGACGCCTGAAGCCACTCCGGGGGCGTTCTGCGGGCTTCTCCTTCAGAATAACCACGACCGCAGCGTCTGCCCGATCACCGACCCAAGGTTCGAATACACAGTGGACCTGCCTGCCCCGTCCGATGATATTGTTGTGAGTATTCATGGAGCCTAATGGTTAAGGGGTCCGACTTGTAAGCAAGAGGGATCGGGTGGCAAAACATTAAATTGTCTTAAATGGCGTGGAAGTAGTTTAAATAGATAGCAAAGAATACAAGGATGTTAAACACTGAGCGTCATGTAAAATAAGAAAATAAATATGTTTTCACTATGGGCGGCCAAGTGCTTCCTACGCGAGCACTCACGTACCACGGGAGGAGATTACTCTAGGGTCAAATTACTGGGTCACTGTCCTATGTAACCAGATCTAGTCCCAAATTATTTACTTTTGTTTCATTATAAAAAGTTATGTTCGGAGTGTAGAGATTTTCGTCAACCGAGGAGAATATGAGTAGAAGGATATTCAAAAATAATAATTTGTGAGGAGTCGCTCCACAAAGCTATAATAAAAAATTACAATAAACGTCATGTCTTGTGCAAGAAACCATTCATCCCACCCTCGTAATAGGGGCAGGGAGTTGGGATAGTAGTCGCTTCACTGTAATGACTTGATCTGCCAAATCCTGGATCATGGTCAAGGCGGGCCCCTGGGACTTCGTCTGCGTGAAATATTACGTTACGGACCTGTTTCCACGGGAACCATATTGGATTTCGGGATAAATTATAGCCTATGTGCTATAGACCTATCGTTTTAGCTACATATTGCCAAATTTCATTAAAATCAGCTGAGTAGTTTTACTCAGCTTAGTTTTCATCGGTTTAATAATTTTTGTGTGAAAGAGTAACAAACAATGCATCCGTAGATTCAAACAAACAGCAATACTGACACACACACAGTCTAAAAACTGACCTGCCCTACCTATTCATTCAAGTGCACCAAATAATGAACTACCTGAAGAGATTTTCCCTATAGAGTACAAAATAGAGTTCTTCAAGAAAGGGGTGAAAGGGTTATTACGGGGTCGGCAACGCGTGAGTGATGCCTCTGGTATTGCAAACGTCCATAGGCTGAGGTGACTGCTTACCACCAGTTTAAAACCTTTATGATATAAAAAAATATGCATGTGTGGCAATGTGATCTTTGAAGGGTCTACCATGCACCTCCTTACCGCTAGCTACGAATCGTATCCGTCGGATCATTCCAAACGCGAATGCTCAACGCACAGTGCAGCATGCCCCGAAGTACCGGAACTCCCCTGTCATCATCATCATCACAGCCCATAACAGTCCACTGCAGGACTTAGGGCCTCTCCCACGAAAATGGGAGGTCATTTCCATAATCTCCACTCTTGGCAGGCGGGTTGGAGATCGCAGTGTTGTAAATATGTATAACAACGGAAAAAGCTGCTGCCTATTTTCCAGCCTACGGAGACGCTAGATCTTATACCTCGAAAATATTAGTCACCTCGTATAACATCCACGAGTGTAAGAGGTTGGTGACATTCTACTCTGCCGGCCACCACACGGCCATTTCCGCCCTAACTTGTGTTCAATCCACCAGCAATCGGTCACAATCCAAGCACCTCTGACCATTGGGATCCTCACCGACGCCCATCTAGACCCTGGCTACGAGTCCGGCGGCGTCGCGGATTGCGATGCGCCGACCTGCTGCAGGAAAGGGCAGACTCCAGCCACGAGGTCCAGACACGCCAAGACCAACGTAGATGAGTCCCTGCTCCAGGAGGCAGTGGTCATCGTGGAAGACCAAGTTATGCTGGACTTGAGTGTGGCTCCGAAGGTCAGAGAGATGAGGATTTTGGCTGAGGAGCGTGTTCCGAGGAACTCTCCCCCGGCTGGCCACTGGGGTGACTACAGGGATTGCGACACGCCGATCTGGGCGTACGATGATGTGATCGATACCATGTCTGCGAACCACAGGGTAAGTGCATCAGTGTATTCCTGATCGAATTACTTCCGCCTGCGGCTTAGTCAAAATAATTAATAATAACAAACACGATTTCTATACTCCTAATCTCTATCTTTTCTACATAGTGTTAAAGAAAGTAGCTTTCCGCGTCTGTCTGTCTGTACACACCTCTCCTAAACCACGCAACGGATTTTGATGCGGTTTTCACAATCGCTTAGAGAATTTCTTACGAGAGATTTATGTTGTGTATAACATACACATATTACCTATAGTGTAGTAAAATCCGTGCAAAGCCAGGTCGGTCTCTAGTTATAACATAAAGTTATGGAATAGGCCTTATGTGTGTGGTTGCAACCTGCCTACAGTGCTGTGATGGGATCTACGTCACACTCTAATTATATTAAGAAATAATGTCAGTAAACTGTTTCAGAACATCGACGCAATTTACTATATAGGCGACACAATCGACCACCATTCCTGGGAGACCACGTACGAGGGGATAAACGACATGAATAGATATGTCGTCGAAAAGATAAGACACAACTTCGGCCCGGATGTCCCGGTGATACCCGTTGTCGGCAACCACGAGGCGCAGCCTACCAATCAGTGAGTTCCAATTAACGAAAAACACCACACATCCCACACAGACCGTTACGAGTAAGTACCTGCCACATCTGCTGGTTTAGTCACTAAGGTTGTGGAATGAACTACCTGGAGAGGTTTTCCCTGGAGAGTACAACATGGTGTTCTTTAAGAAAGGAATGACAAGGTTTCTACGGGGTCGGCAACGCGTGAATGATACCCCTGGTATTGCAAACATCTATAGACTGCGGTGACTGCTTACCATCAGGAAGGCTGTAAACTTGTTTGCCACTTTTGTGGTAAGAAAAATCCCAAATAGGTGGTGGCATCATAGAGCTAGATGGCTAGAGCTAGAGCTAGATGGCTTTCGACGTGGGACGCCGACCACGAGGCGAAATGGAGAAGAAAGAGTAGGACAGCGGAGCCCGGTAGGAGCCGGGGTTGACCGCTCGCATGATGATGACACGATACAATATTACCCTTAAAGAACCTATACTTAATATAGATATTCTGTGCCTACGCCTGCATGTCTCACAAAGCAAATTACTTCCAGAACTCTTCTCATCTTACAGATTCGCCCCGCCTCATATCACTGGCGAGAAAATCAACACGACGTGGCTGTACGACGCTTTGGCCGACAAATGGGGATCATACCTCTCCGAGGAGGCGATGGTGTCGCTGAGAGACCGCGGGCAGTTCTCGGTGCCGGTACGGCCGGGCCTGCGAGCGATCTCCGTGAACAACATCGTCGCTTACAGGGACAATTGGTGAGCGACGGTTCTGTGACACCTACTATTTTGTCTATGCTCTAACGGTGAGAGAAAACATCGTGATGAAACCTGCACATTCAGGCGAGTGAATGTGTTACCATAATCCAATCTGGTCAGGTTCTCCTGGCAGCAGGGTCACGGAGGTCAGATGGCAGTTGCTCTACTGTTACCTTATCTGATAAATCCTGGATTCTCTCGTGCGCGACAGCACAACCGGGACGTTAACGACAAGATGATGGAGTACTATAGTTTCAAACTGACTTACAAACAGAGGTACCTACTGCTATTTTTCCATTCTCTATTTATCTGTTGCCGGATCCATGAGAGCCGAGCTGGGAAGGTGTCAAGTTGGGAATAATCGTGTATTAAAATGACATACGTGTCAGATTATCAATCGATTCATAATGTCCAGTGTCAAAATGTCTAGATGTCTTTTTTTTTGACAAATTCACGCAGCGCCATCTAGCCGGAAAGTACCTACACTAAGCTTGTGTTATGGGTGTTAGATTACTGATAAACTACATATTCTTGATTTTATTTGTATTATGTAAGTTGTAAATATTGTTAATATTGTAATTCTGACTAATAAACTAATTTCTTACAAAACACAAAAATAAAACTACTTGTATATTATCTTTTTTTTAATACATGCTTATTATACATACTACACCCAGACCCGTAACAGAAATTAAAATTCATGATTTCAATTCCTGCTCGGCCGGGAAAGAACCCGGGACCTCTGCGTGGCGACCGGCATGTTTACCAACTGAAACACTCAGGTCGTTAAAATTCTCTCTCTAGTCTAGTTACCCAAAATTACCACTAAGGACTCAAAATGGCTACTTACCTAGACGAGTCGGCCTTTGCCAGGGGCGGTGATGGAAGTCTCACAACACTGTTACTTGTTCCAGGTGGATTGTCTACGACCCACAAGACGCGAAGAATCACCTGGACTGGTTGGTCGACGAGCTGTACAAGGCCGAGCGAGCTGGGGAGAAGGTTCATATCCTGGCGCACATTCCGCCGGGAGTCGCCGACCTTACCTATTACTGGACTAGGGAGTACAACAGAATCATTAACAGGTGAGCAGCGTAGGCGACCCAAGAATCGATGGGTTGACATCGCTGAGTCGGATGCGAGAGCCAACGGCTTACGACGCGAAGATGCCGGAGACCGGGCGAAGTAGAGAACAATGGGTAGGAAAGCGGACCCTGGCAGAGGCCGGGATAAGCGCTTGGACGATGATGATGATGATCACGAAACAACATAATATGTATAACTTGATTTTTCCAATAAACTTATTTGTATTTGTATTTGTACTTCATATCCAAAACAAAGACCCACGCCGCGTCTATCTCTCTGTTCGCGATAAACTCAAAAACTAGTTAACGGTTCACCCACGCTCTCATCACTACGTGGTCGCCACTCGAGGAAACTTTCCGCCCTTTCGGCCATCGGTTCTGCGAGCCATGTAGCCTGCTCCTTGCCACGATACACCTACCGTAGGTGTTTTCAAACAGTTTTCAAACACCTGCTGTAGATGTTTTCAAACAGACCAACTCTTTCCAGATTCTCATCGACGATCGTAGCGGAGTTCAACGGTCACACGCACTCTGACGAGTTCAAGATATTCTACTCCGCTGCGGGGGAGCCCTCGATGGTGGCCTGGGGCGGCGGCAGCGCCACCACGTACTCGCATTACAACCTCAACTACAAAGTGGCTACCTTCAACCCTGATACCTTCGTAAGTGTATTAGTACCTATATATTTCATCAGGTGGTTGGACTCTGTCAAGCCTGAGAAGTCCGCCTGGGTGAGTACCACCGCCTTAGCTATTTCTGACGCCAAGCAACAATGCTTGCGTTGCTGTGTTCCGGTTTGAAGGATAAGGTAGCCAGCGAATAACTGGCATGAGGCATTTGATCTTAGTCCTCACAGTGACAACGCACCTGCGGTTTTGCAATTTAGTACTTGGAACCTAAATGTAAGAATCGTAGATGTTACGGACAACAGTTACAGTTACCATCAGGTGGGCTGTCTGCTCGCTTGTCGCTGAGTAGCATAAAAAAAGTATTCAGCGACCACGCCACGCGACGCGACGCTCTAGCAGAGAAGAATCATCGAAATCTATCAGTAATAATACTTTTTTTGCTTGGACAATTTCTCACAGCGCCATCTAGCCTCAAAGTAAGCAAAGCTTGTGTTATGGGTGTTAGATAACTGATCAACTACTTATATCCCTTTTTTTTTTAAATCATACTTATTATACATACTACACCCAAACCCGCAACAGAAATTAAAATTCATCATTTCAATTCCTGCTCGGCCGGGAATCGAACCCACGACCTCTGCGTGGCGACCGGCATGTCAATATTTTGTCCGTATAAGTAATGATTATTTTTGGACATAAAAAGTGGCCTACCATTGCTGTCACAGGTTGCCATCTATCTCCTTGCCAAATACAGTGCAACCTTAATATAAGGTACCTCAATATACCGAATTCCTCGATTTTAAAAATTCTTCGTAACCTCCTTGAATTGTCCATAAGAGTCAATGTAAAATATACCTTTACATTGCGAACAACCTCTTTATAACGAATTTTCAACTATTAAAAGAAGTGTAAATACCTCTAATTAACGAATTTTGTCAACCCAAAACCTTTATATGTATAACGTTCCCACCAATGTATGATCCTTAATCCCATTGTATGTGATTCATGTCGCGACAGGTTTCGACACATTTTTTTCGTAA
Source organism: Blastobasis adustella (assembly GCA_907269095.1). Taxonomy (NCBI): domain Eukaryota; kingdom Metazoa; phylum Arthropoda; class Insecta; order Lepidoptera; family Blastobasidae; genus Blastobasis; species Blastobasis adustella. Next base: position 50,523 of record OU026141.1, read on the forward strand.
AACAATCAATGTTATTTGATGGAAAGTAATGTAAACACTGCTGCCTGTCACTATTGTTAAAGATTCAAGTTTTACCTCTTTATAACAAGTTGTAGACCAACCTAACCTCAATATAACAAACATCAGTTTAACGAATTACTTGATATAACGAATATTTACTTGTCTTCCGATTTGTTATATCGAGGTTGCACTGTATTACGAAATTCCGGACCATAATGTTGAATTCTTAAAATGTTATTTTGTTTGGTTCCAAAAACGTAGAGGCGTGAAAATGTAACAGTTACTTTGGCGTTCACTTACAATTCTTACGCGGATGCTACACGCTCGAAAAATCTGAATTTCTGATTTTCTAGAAATCCTGTGATCCGTATCACGATCCGTGAATCCTACACACTCGATAAATATAGTGATCCAGGATCGTAATCCACGTATCACGATAAATATCGAGCGTCTAGCATCCCCCATAGGTAACTGTAATGCAGATGGGGCTGGCTGCGTTCACATATTTATTGAAATTGCCATCAGTTCAGCCTTTCGATCTGTCAATGCGACCTCCAGTCAAGTGTGGGATGGAACTTTCCACTGCTTTCGAGGAGATTTTTATCTAAACTCGATGAGGATGTAAAGTCACTACGGCCAACATTGCCGAGAGCTTGTCATGGAACAGTTATGCAACCCTGACTCGCTCTTTATTCACATTCCTCACCAGTACGTTCCAAAGTTACTTTATCCCACGCACACTAAAATTGTGGAATGAACTACCTGGACAGGTTTTCCCTGGAGAGTATAACATGGAGTTCTTCAAGAAAGGGGTGAAAAGGTTTTTAAGGGGTCGGCAACGCGCGCGTGGATGTTGCCCCTGGTATTACAAACGACTTACCATGAGGCGGACCGTAAGCTTGATTGCCACCTTAGTGAAAAGAAAAATAAATAATAATAATAATCCTTATTCACAGGCCACGCAGTCGATAGTGAACTACGCGTACAACCTAACCGAAGCGAACCTGACGCCGGACAGACGACCCCATTGGTTCCAATTGTACAATATGACAAACAGCTTCTCCATACCAGACCTCACTCCAGCCACCATGGGCAACTTGGTTACCAGCATGGTGTCCACCGCTCCTCATTTTCTGGACATGTATTCGGCATTCTATTCGAAACTGGGCGACAACAGATTGGCTTCGTGCGGTGCCGAGTGCAAGATAGACAATTTGTGCAAGACCGTGGTCACCGTGCTTTGGGAGCGTGAGCGATGCGAGAGGCTGAGGGAGCTCTTCTATTCGAGATCCTGAGGAGTTGTGGCTTTTCTAATTGATTATTAATAAATTATTTAATACTTTTCGTTTGAATATTGTCTAAGGCCGAGTACGCACTTTGGTGGCTGCGTTTCGCACGTTTCATGAGTTTTTTTAAGGTATGATCGAACCAACGCGTTCAGCCTACGTCCGCTGCCGCGGTGGCGGGGCCGATTGCCGAATAGTACTGGCCGCTTGCACGCACCTGTTGGACCACTCCCATATATAATTGTATAAATTTAGCATTTATTAATGTAAAGTATCCCTTCCTTCACCTTTTCTTATTGTTTCTCCCGCACCGCCTACCGTTTCCGATTTTCTTTTTTCACGGTTCACTGGTAGATAAGGCTACTTTAGCTTTAAGTTCGCCAATTTCCTTTAGTGCATAAAGTTTTAATAAATAAATAAATAAATATATAAAATAAAATAAAAGAATAATGTTCGCGTTAGTGTCCCGGTTGTGCGCTTAGGCACGGGGGCCCGGGGTCCGCCTTGACCATGACCCAGGATTTGGCAGATCAGGTAATAATAGTGGAACCGCATACCGCTACTGCAGCCACAAGCGGAATGAATCAGAATCAGATTTGTTGTTCACAGTAATTAATGTTGGTTTCACCGTATCTTTAGTGTGCGAGTAGAGACATTCGGACGAAGTGACTGTATTCCGCGGTCTTCTAAGAGACTTGCCGTGCCCTTACCCAATATGTCGCTAACGTTAAGTAATTTGTCAAAATTGTTTTCAGGGCCTGTATTACACCTGGATACATTCAGTATACTAAATTCAGAAGCATAAAGCGTGAGAGCAAAACAAAGTTGAATGTATTGCTTAAAGAATAAGGTCCATTTTTGTATCACGTCTATTGGAATGCGGAGCGACGCGTAACAATTATAATATAAGTACTATAAAAAGGGACCTTATTAGATGTGCAATACAGACGACTTTGACTTGCTCTTACGCTTTTTGCTTCTGGATTTAGACGACTGAATTTAGCCACGTATAAGGCCAGTGGGGACCGGGCCTAGGGCGGCCAGATAATATGCTTTGTCCAAAATAGGATGATCATTTTGACAACTCACTAATTGTTGGTCCTTGGCGCACGCCTATGAAGTTTAGTATTTTTTTAGTAAAATGTACTATAGTTGGAGATGAAATTAAAGATAAAAAATGTAAACACACAACTGTCAATGTCAAAGAGACAATTCAGGGGTATAAAACCTTTTGTTTGTATAACCAAATGGTTATGCATCATGCACACTTTTCAGTGTGCTTTACAATGGCTGGTAAACTTTCGAAAACAAAACACATCGATATACCCCCATTTTTTCAATTAATTAAAAACGTAATAAGTAACTCGGAAACTATTAGTCCAAGAACACTAGTTAGAAAACTCCAATAGTAGAAAGAAGTAGCCGTCATTTTGAATCTTATAATATTTTAAGTATTATTATTTGAGAAATTAATTAAATATGTCTCGGCGTCGGTCAATCCCTTACTTTCCTAGCCTTAGCAATAATATACTGTAACAACGAACCAAATTTTAGAATTTTTCACTATTGCCAGTGCCATAAATGAAAACTTTCCATATTTTATTGAATCAGCTTAAATATGTCACAAAAAAGACATTCCCTATTTTATTCAGTAAAATATTTTAAAATATTCAAATGATTTTATTTCATTTTGAATGTAATCAATAATAGCGTCAGAAGTGGTTTTATAGATAAACGACACGGTTGCTCAAAAACACATTGATTTATTTAATACATAAACACACAGAATCGATAATTACAACTCGTATTAATCTAGTATAAGGATATTATTCCCGCGACACGCGCTACGCCGCAAACCCCTCACCACAATAATCCCCTTGACAGCTGTCAGCTGTCAAGAATCAATCAAAATGCTTACAGTTCGGCCATTCTGAAATTCACGAGTCCTCTCGTGTTCAAAGTTTTACAAACAACGTAGAAAAACATTTAATATCTATTCTTAAACCAAACAATTGTTTCTACAATAATACATCTATCATTAACACAACAGGATTTTACAATTATATTCATATGATTCTATAAGTATCTCAATAAAGATTACAGTTTCTGTAAACTGGTTCGGCCATCTGTAACATAATTGGACCCCCAATTAATACGCAATACAAAGTAATAAAATATACATTAGTAAATAAAATATGTATACAATAAAAATGTAAATTAATAAATAGCTTATAATTAACAGCGACATGCCTAGAAAATAATAACTTCGAAATATAAATAATTCATATTTCTCTCTTATTAATTTACTCACAAATCATAAATTCATTACAAATACTATTTAATTTAGTCATTAGCTTAAATTCAAATCATCATCATTGTCAAATTCGCTAGGGAGTAGTCAAGCACTCATATTTTGGCTTATCGGCCTCATTTACTGACTTATCCCACAGCAACAACACACTCATTGGTTTTGGCTTATCGCCCTCATTTGTGTGTCACTTTGCTGTTCATCATCATTATTATTATCCTAATCATCCTCATTATCAACATTAGCTACTAAGTCATTTTCCAAATCATGTTCCTTATCATTGCCATTCCGTTGTAGCCTTCTGCATGACGAGGATTGATGACCTAGCCGCTTACAAATATTGCATGATACTAACGGCTTGGTACACTTAAAACTAGGGTGCCCCTTTTCACCGCAGTTAAAACAGGTAATAGTTGAAGTTGACCCTGTAGGTTTTATCGAATCTACTCTTTTAAAGAAACCTGTCTGCCGTCTGTCTTTATCTTTAATGTCATCGGTTTTATTTGTCTTAAAGTACGCTAACAATTCTTCAGGCTGGGAGTAATTGGCAGCCTGAGCGCCAAGACGCATACCACGGTCCTCCAGGCCATTAATCAAACAATCAACAACAACAATTCAATTTATGAGAAAAGTATGTTTCTAAAGATTCGTTGGGTCTAACTTTTCTATCTAACATCTCACTCAACAATGTAGCGTAATTCTGTACAGTAGGGAAGGTCTTAATCAACTTATCCTTCCACTCCAACCAAGTGAAATTAACGGAGGGTAGGCCTTGATACCATACTTTCGCTACCCCCGCAAGTTTAGGCAAAGCATAATGTCGCAACTGGGTTTCAGACCAATTGTACAATGTTGCGCATTCCTCCACTTTGTTAATCCATACATCAACTGTCTGCTCTTTATTGGCAGGATCAAATTCTGGAACTGCGTTTGAATTCATAGAAAAATGATTTTGATTTTGCGAAACTGATAAAGGGAAAGATTTAATCAATTTTATTACTTCTCGCGCTGAAAAGTTAAAATCGTCCCGAAAGTCCTCACGGATTCGCTTTGATCTAACGTCATTTTCACATGAGGAACATGATGATATGCGACGTCTATTTTGCCTATCTAGTCTAGTGCGTTTATTACATCTAGACGAGCGCCTACTCCGCGAGCGTGACTTGCGGCTTCTCATTGCCTCACCACTAACAGACGACGATGAACGTCTTACCGCTACCGGCGCCTTAGAGCGCCTGCGAGTACGCCTACATCTTCGACTCGTCCGCGAGCGACTGCGCGTGGGACGCCGATGCCGCGATGAGCTCCGCTTCGGCCGGGTGGTGGACCGCCGTCGCATAGTGGACCACCGTCGCGTAGTGGACCGCCGTCGCGTAGTGGACCGCCTGGTTGTCACCCGCAACGGAGAGATAGGTGGCGTGTAAGACGCCGATCTCGACTCCCGTTGGCTTCCCTCTCTGCAACGGGCTCGAGACTCCCTTATGTCCTCCTTCGGCATAATAACACACCTGTAATCAGTAATCAGAACACGCGATTCGATTTAGGTAAAAAAATTAAATGACACAACACTTATTCCATCCCAGTTATCCTGAATAATTAGGTGTTTTCCTCGATACGGTTTCAAAGAATGAAACAATCTAACAGTAAATTAACGCTTCCTTTCAACCAATATTCTACTTTTACAATGTAAATCGTTAGGTGTAAGTACAACTGACTGACAACTATTTTTATTTGTAGGTACTGTACACATATTATATATATATATACTTTTTTTTTTGTTACCCACAAAACATTACTTACTTGTAGGTACTTTTTCTTTTCTGTGTAAGTACCTTACTTTAGCTAGATTGTATCAAGATAAAACCATCATGGACTTCGTACTCTCAAACTAAATAACAATAAACACTTACCTCTTAATGCATTTGTTTTATACTTTACCTTCCGTATCGTTCAGATACGGATTACCTGTGGGCTGTGCACGGTGCAATCCCACTTCTGAACTAAAAGCGTCAGAAGTGGTTTTATAGATAAACGACACGGTTGCTCATTAACACATTGATTTATTTAATACATAAACACACAGAATCGATAATTACAACTCGTATTAATCTAGTATAAGGATATTATTCCCGCGACACGCGCTACGCCGCTAACCCCTCACCACAATAATCCCCTTGAAAGCTGTCAGCTGTCAGGAATCAATCAAAATGCTTACATCAATATTTCAATGATTTTAAATAATCTACCATTTGGGTTATTTTTTTTTAGTGACAACCCATTTGTTTAAATTTTTGGTCTTTAATTCGATCTCAGACCTTACGGATAATGTCGTACTTCATAGACAGGTATCGCTCCTTTAGTGAAGTGCCACGAATAACGAATAACAAAAGACAATCGAAAACCGATATTCAAATAAAATAATCGAACATTTAAAATTAACATTTAGGTGATTATATTATTTTTGTAACTAAACTCTTATTCCTTGTTTGGATTTCACCCTAAGAAACCTTTCACAACAACGATTTCGAATCTACGGAATCCGTCAGTCAGCCTATTCCGATCTACGGAATAGGCTGACTGTCCTAATAAAAATACTCTCGTGTCGAAATCGTCGTTGTGGAAGGGTTTTAATGTCGTATTAATAAATTATTAATTTTAAGAAAATAAATAGTTTATTTTGTATAACACGTACAGAATAACCATGCAACTATCGATTCAAATTTCTATGAGAATGATAATCGATAATCGAATAGATCCATTAACGATTTTACACTACTCCATCCCTACTGTGAACTGTCAAAATTATCATCCTATATTTGACAAAGTATAGGGGCGTTGTCCCCAGCACATCAAGAATAATTTATTATTTGTAAACTTCTTTATTGTATTATTATAATTAGTAACAATAAGAATAATATAGTTTGTAATATTATAGAATAGGTACCTAAATATAATATATAATAAGACCACGCTAAGTCCGAATCACTTATTAAAAAAAACCGTATGGCAACTTATGACAAGTTTTTTAAAAGTAATAGAACGTCATTTATAAAAGTCATAACAAACAATTTGATTTCTGTAGCATTGTTTATTTTCGTGAGTTATGAAAAATATTATTAAATAATGGGCAAAACAAAAAGGAAGTGAGAGTGATAATTATCAGCATCATTAATAATTTAGTCAAATTAAAAGTACAAGTTCAAGCCAAATATCTGAATATTTACAAGAAGGACTGACAAGGACTGACAAGGACAGATTATGCCTAGATTCTTGCCATATCCACATTTTATAATATTTACTATTGTCAGTCGAGTTGGACTTAGCGTGGTCCTATTATATTGATCAATTAGTGTAGCTACATTTTTACATCAAACCTATATTGAATAAATAAATTTGAAAGTAGGAGGCCGCTCCGGGTGTCAAGTCATGCTACACCGCCTTAGGCTCAGGACAGAATACCTGCTTACACGAGAATAGGGAAGACAATTTTATCCCATATGTATACAAATCCTTACGATGATTTTGGCGACGGCCTCAGTGTTGGCAACATGTCCTGTGTAATTACACTTTGATTTAAGTATCAAATTAAGGATATGGAAGCAGTACGTATAGGAATTGCTCGAAAACTATCAGTCCTACTGAAATGAACTAACAGCCATTTATAGATAATTTAATCATGTTTATTTTTGTCATTAATAATTTCTGGTATCTCATTAGATTTTCGTATTAACGTTCGTTATTTTCGTATCTCAGATAATTTTACTTAAAATTTAAAAAAGTGTCACTTTTGACGGGGTGGTGGAGGGAGCGGACAGGGGAGGGGTGGGGAACTTTTAAGGCATACTCCTGGGACTCTAAGGAATACTTGTGCCAAAAATCAAAACTAGGTTATTTATTTAGAGGTTTCACAAAAATTTAGCTTTTCTATAAAATTATAGTGAGTTCAAAAAAATCCAACACAAAAATCGGACATGTATCGAATATATACTATCCGATTGTCGGAAACAACTATCGGACTGCACCTCTATGAATACCGAACGCGCAAGATGACTGCATGTGATGAGGGACTGAATGAGCGTGCTTCACGGAGCGAAAATGTGGATCTGTCCTCAAAATCTAAGGTAACAAAAATTTCCCTACCTTCCGATGACGAGTCGCTTATGCTGGCTGGAAAACGTAAGAAAAGCTCGATACGTAAGATAAACATGCGCGATACACTGGTGCACAGTGAGAAACAGGTTGTTGATACTCAAAGCGCAATTTTTGTGTCACGAACGAGTAAAAATGTTACTGTGGCCGATGTTGAAGCTCATATCACTGAGATGGGTAAGCAATGTATCGGAGTTGAGATGTTAACGCAGCACCAGGAAATGTCGTTTAATTCGTTCAAAGTTGTGGTAGCCAATAGCAAATTAAATAAGTTTCTAGTCAGCGACTTTTGGCCGGCGGGATTAGTTTACCGTCGTTACTTCGAGCGCAAAGCGCGTGCCGCTGACAACAACATTAAATAGATTATGGATTACATTTCTATGACTACCTTTAACTGCAGAGGCGTAAAAAGAACGGTTCAGCACGTAAAGGACATATGCCAGCGTTCGGACATAATATCTCTGCAAGAGACATGGTTGCTGCCTCACGACTTGCAATTTATTAACACCATTGACGAAGAGTTTAGCTGCTCCGCCAAGTCGTCCGTAGATACTTCATTAGGGATATTGAGAGGGCGACCGTATGGAGGCCTGGCACTCGTGTGGCGGAGATCTCTGTTCGAGAAAGTGATGGTAATACAATGCAAAAGTAACCGTGTTACGCCGATTCGAATACAATTGAAGGACAACGCGATCCTAGTATTTAGTGTATACCTGTCATGCGATGACCCAGAGAATCTGGTGGAGTTCACAGAGTGCCTGGCGACGATCGCGGCGATCACCGCTGACTCTGATGTCGAGGCGGCTTTTGTGTTGGGTGACTACAATGCCGATCCGAAAAAAACTTTTGGAGGTGAGTTGTCGAGATTTTGTCGTGACAACCATTTGATTTGTGTGGACGAAGAACTTCTCCCGAAGGAATCCTACACATATCTGAGTGAGTCACATGGGACCCGTAGTTGGCTCGATCATATTTTGTCTACACGTGCAGCTCGACGTACGATATAGCGTTGAAATAGAATATGGAGTATATTGGTCGGAGTATATTGGTAGGTGAGATCGTGGGGTAAACAACTATTAATACTGAAACCGACCCACTGCGTAACATGGGAGTAGAGATCAAACACAAATAGACTCATACACAAAACTCTCCTGTGATATTTTAAACCAAATTGTATATGAAAACGAGTGTGATGACTGTTTAAAAGGCATTTGTAAATCTCATTTCGATATTTTAGATATATTTATTTTATGACAAAATTGTAAAGTCACTACAAACTGTAGCGACTCTTAGTCGTAATTGTAGTCGTGGTGCGCGTGGACGTGCTAGACAAGTTGTGGGGTGGAACTGCCACGTGAAGGACATGCACGATAAGGCTAAAACGTATTATGCTGCTTGGACTGTTGCTGGCAGACCGACTACAGGTACAACTTTTGAAAACATGAGGAGTTCTAAAAGTGATTTCAAGAACAAACTGAGGTGGTGTCAAAACAATGAGAGAAAGATTCAACTTGACATACTGGCTTTACACCAAGCTAATAAGAATTTCCCGAAGTTCTGGAATGCCACCAAAAAGCTCAATGCGAAGTCCAGCATGCCGATAAGCATAGATAACGTTAGCGGGCCACAACATATTGCTGAATTGTTCTCGCACCACTTCAGGGTCGAGCCTCTTCCTTGTGGCGTGCCGAGCTCCAGTAGTAGAGTATGCGAGGAGTACAATGCCACGGTGACCGGTGATGACGAGGTACGAAAATGCCACAGTATATCCCCGGACGCAGTTGCGAGAGTAGTGAAACTCATGAAACGTGGCAAGTCACCAGGATGGGATGGCCTTAGTATCGTGCATGTCCTTCACGTGAACCACTACATTTATCTGCTATTGTCGAAATAGTTTACTATGTGTTATGGACTAGGTTACCTACCGACCAGACCGGAGATCTGACAAGCACTAAAAACTATAGACCTATTTCATTAGGTACCATAATTGGAAAAATTTTTGAACGAATTATCCACCCTGACTTGAAATCTAGCCTAAGGATTGACGACGCAGTTTGGTTTTCGTACCAATCTTTCTACGGATGCCGCAATATTTAGTTTAAAACGGACAGTAAAATATTACACGGACCGAAACACCTCAGTATACGCGTGTTTCCTTGATCTAAGCCGAGCTTTCGACCTAGTAAACTATAGCTTACTATGGGACAAACTCGAGGGATCGGGGGTACCGCAGATCACTGTACGGCTCTTAAAGTATTGGTACGAAAACCAAATTAACTGTGTGAGATGGGGCGACGCGACATCTAGTGTTGGCCAGGGGGGGTTAACCTCTCCGGATCTTTTTAACATCTATGTAAATGGCCTGATTGAGGAACTGAGAAGTACCAGAGTTGGTTGCAACGTCGCGGGCATATAACTCAATAATTTGAGCAATGCTGACGACATGGTGCTTCTCAGTCCCTCAATTAACGGACTGAACAGAGTGATTGGCATCTGTGAACGCTATGTTGCAGATCATGGCTTGAGATACAACGTAGCGAAGTCACATTTAATGATATTCAGAGCAAGCAAAGGTCCGGAGAGAGTTCCCAAGGTGCTGTTGAGTGAGGCTGTCATTTAGAGGGTGGAGCAGTTCATGTACTTGGGTCATATCTTAACAAGCGACCTCAGTGATGATGCCGACATCGAGAGGGAACGGCGTGCCATGGCCGTCCGCAGCAACATGATTGCGCGCAGATTCGCTGGGTGTACACGTGACGTGAAGCTGACATTGTTTAGAGCATATTGTTTATGCTTCTATACATGTCAGCTCTGGGTCCGGTACACCCAGAGAGCAATGAGTGTAATTAGAGTACAATATAATAACGCCTATCGTATCCTGATGAAGCTGCCTCGTTTCTGCAGTGCGTCTCACATGTTTGCTGAGGCAGGGGTCGCCGATTTCTTTGGGGTCATCAGATTCCGTATCGCGGGATTTTGGAGTCGGTTGCGGTCGTCCAAGAATTACATACTGGCATCTTTGACAGAGTGCATGAACTGCTCCATCTTCAAACATTGGGTCCACGTGCATCACGCTAAAAATAAGAAATGACGATGTTAAGACTGATGTTATTAAGACTTTAGCATGACTTTAAGTCATTTTTATCTTTATTTTAATATTATATTAATATCATTATTTTTATATTAATTTATATTGTGATATGGGTGTAACTCGTTACTTTGCCTGAAATAAAGATTTATTATTATTAATACCCTACTGTGATTTGTCTAAAATAGGATGATAATTTTGACAACTCACTAATTGTTAGTCCTTGGCACACGCCTATGAAGTTTAGTATTTCTATTCGGTACAATAATGTACTACGGATAATGTCGTACTTCATAGACAGGTACCACCCCTTTAGTGGAGTGCCACGAATAACGAATAACAAAAGACAATCGAAAATCGGTATTCAAATAAAATAATCGAATATTTAAAATTAACATTTAGGTAATTATATTATGTTTTGTAACTAAACTCTTATTCCTTGTTTGGGTTTCACCCTAAGAAATCTTTCACAACAACGATTTCCACTCGCGCGTATTCTACGGAATAGGCTGACTGACCTAATAAAAATACGCACGTGTCGAAATCGTCGCTGTGGAAGGGTTTTTAATGTCGTATTAATAAATCATTAATTCAAAAGAAAATAAATAGTTTATTTTGTATAACACGTACAGAATAACCATGCAAATATCGATTCCAAGTTCTATGAGATTGATGATTGATTATCGAATAGATTCATTAACGATTTTATACTACCCCATCCCTACTGTGAACTGTCAAAATTATCCTATATTTGACAAAGTATAGTTGCTGAAGGACGAATTATTATTGGTCCTTGTCTTTGCTTTTAAAAATAATAATGTAATTTTGTCGTGTTGGTAGCAGTCAGCCGAGCAAAGCAAGCAGCGAGTGTGCGCTCTATTTTCTCTTGTGGTGTTGTTTTTTAGCGAGACTTTTTGATTTCTAAAAACTAAACGCGACCAGTGAGTGACCGAATTTGAATTGTTTATTGGTGTTCCGCTATGGTCGACGGGGCCCTCCCGCCGCAGGTCGGCACGCTCACCGGCGACCTGTTCATTTGGCGGGACGGTGTGTGGTGTCCGGTGGATGTGAGTTCTCAGCTGGTGTACCTCTGTGGGAGGCAGCTGGTGGCGCTGGGGCGGCGCGCGCTGGCGGCTGGCCGGGTGCGGTTAGGCCCGCGGCTGCCGCAGCGGCCCAGCCGCCGGCGGTACCGCCACGCGCGTCCGCATCGAAGCCCGCCGCCCTCAAGACGCAGCTGTGGAGTCCAAACAGACACCGAGCACCTTCGCTCGACGCGGAGGCGGGACGTCGAGATGCCGCCTACACAGCTAAAGACCCACCCGACCATTCCTTCGAAACGGGAAGCCCGCCCCACCGTTCCTTCGAAACAGGGGGATGTCGAGACGCCTGCGCAGCCGAAACAGGATGCCCGTCCCACTGTTCCTTCCGCACTACAGGAGGCCCGTCATTTGCTCCGTCCATCGCCAGGTAAATAAACCAATCGTACCAATGTAATTTTTCTGTTTCACTGTTAATTGAATAATTAAATAAATTCAGCACGAGTTAATGCGTGTTCAATGTGTAATTATGAAAATTAATGCTTACTTGCATCAATTTTGTTCAGAAGTTGGTTAAGTGTGAGTGCAATTATTTGCAGAAATAATCAAATTGTGGTGCTCTTTAGCGGTAAATAACTTCACACAAACAACAAAAAATCAATTTACCTGAAGTGCTTACAATGCAAATTTAAATTTAAAATTTATCATCATCTCAGTGATGCTCTCACATGCAAGCACGGAATCCAGTTTGACCATGATCCAGGATTAGGTAGATCATGTAACTACAGTAGTAAAGTGACTGCCATCTGACCTCTGTGACCCTGTTAATAGGGGGACCTCTTACAATTGGATCATGGTCAGGTACACAATCAGTTGCCATTATGAATATTTAAATTACTTTTATGAAGCAATAAACGTTTGAGTATTGAGTATTATTGATCATGTAAAGTGCTTAGAGAGGTAGACAGCTAGCTATCTAGATCCCTTAAAGATTGATGTGAGAGGTAATTAACATTTACTTATATAAATTAGTACTTTATCCTGAATAAAAATAATAAATCCTTATGATAAATCCTTTGAATCCTAATAAGAAATAATTTTGCTCTAACATTATATAACACACCAAGGAGTTGATCCCAAAATAAACTGCATGCATATGGATATGGATAGATTTATTAATTAACTAAGAACAACCAACAAGACTTACACTAACAAAGTTATAGCATGTTATAGCTAAAAGTATAACTAATAATACTATACTATATGATATTTAGAAATGGAGCTTAACATAGTTATTTATTTATTCATATGGCATTAATAGCCGAGTCACTAATTAACATAGTTGAGGAGTGGCAAGGTGACGGGTGTTTAAAGAAATGATTAGTGCTGGCTACGAAACCAAAACATCGGTTAGCAGTCAGCACTAGAATTTCAATTCCAGTCTCATCTAATGACCAAGCGAAGACAGCGACAAGAGACTCGAGTGTGCCAGCCACAGTTGGCACCAGAGGCACTAACATGCCGACCACAGTCACGCCCAGCGACTCCGAAGGAGAGGTTTTCGAGGTAGAAGTCTCGCAGAAGCATGTTGAGATTTATCGCAACTTCCTCGAGCGCACCGCTCCTGATGTGGATTTGAAGAGGTATGTTTGAGCTCCACTATAGTGGTATCAGCACCAAGTACCAATGCCTTTAAAAAACTATTTGATAAATATTTAAATCAAAAAATATGAATTAATTGATAACATCAAATAAGCTGAGTATAGTGTTACACAGACATATCAGTTGTTCCAACTGCCTGTCTGTTCAGGATTAATAATAATAATATCTTAGGGCTCCATGGTGCATAGTTTTGCGGATCATCATGCACGGCGGACAGCCATTTTAAAATGACACTTCCTTGTTAACAACATGTCTGCACTACAACGGAAGACACCCTTTCCACGGGGCTTCTAGAGTGGGCTGGTCTGCATCTGTCCACAAAATCACGCCCCATGGAACCTCACCTTTAGACGTCCAGCTACTGAAGGATAGCAGCAAAAAATATTTGTTGTGTCTGTATTAGTATAATTAATTCGTATAATCACATTGGATGTGAATTATACCAACTTCAATGAGGGAGCCTTCTTGTTTAAAGTTTGCTAATATAAAAAATGCTATTGCGAAAGTTTCTTCCTATTTTACCTTTTCTGTTGTTTGCGAATGGTACCTTTAATTGTTTGTATATATTATCATGATAATAATAAAATTCTAAGTGGACAGAATTTATCAATCTTGACTTGTTCAAATACAATGAGTTTGGAAACCGTACGTTATATTACAAATATCGTACCGTTATAGTACGCATACAGTCTGTATACTATTGTTGATATTTCAGGCTATTTGTCTGATGGCCAATAATCTGTAAAACCTTAGAACTTATATTATTTTAAGTGATTTGAATTTATCCTAGATCCAGGAATAATAACCATTCCTGGACCTCTACCTACTCGGTTTGGTGATTCTCAAAATTTCCAATCCATCACTACCGGCTTTCCTGTTTTTCGTACATAGCACGTACGTACACTTTGACAATGAAAATTATCACTCCCTGGGCCCTGGGCGCCGGCGCCGTCGCGGTGTCGTCTCTGTCGGAGGCCAGGAATGCCTGATCCGCCACCTGCCCAAGTGCCGACTTTCCCAACCACTGGGAAGAGCCGCTTTGCAGAGACTGGATTTTTCCTCGCTTTTAGAGATCTCTAGCAATGATGCAGTACGAGCTCTTCTCGTTGCCGTTTCAGAGAGGAAGGCGGGATATTGGCTCCAGACAAGCCCCTAATAATGTTGTGAATGTCATAGCTGCCATCACTGTCGTTGACATTGATCAACAAAGCAATTTTGTGTTTGATAGCTTCCTGCACCTATTTTACCATCTCGCATCGTAGTAAAATCTGCCGCTTTCCGATGTGCCGGGTACTGTTTGTCTGAGTTTGAGGATGGACTTCCGATATGATAATCCGATTCCGATGTGTAATAAATAGACAGAATAATTAATTTGAGTTTATATAATAGATATATTTGCCATACCCACATGGGTTTCATGATGTAAGTACTTTAAAATTATAAGACCTTAATAACATTGATTGATTGATTTAATGTCTTTTCTTTCTTTTCTTTCTTTCTTTCGATATTGGCACCAGAGTTCATTCAAGGGTTACTTGTTTTCTTTTCCAATCGAGGCATTCGGCTGCCTCCAATTCTCCTCCTGAACTCCACGCTCTGCTCTTACTCTGTAAAGTCCGCCACTCGCATCCTTCTGCAGTAGGTCATCTCCTACATACGCGGACGTCCATGACGAAGGACTCGGTGCTGTGTTGCGAGGCTTTCGCCTAGGATTACTTTGAAGTTTGTTTGACACATGATCGATGTCACGTCATCGAATTAGGCAGGTAGTAATCTGTGATCGAAGTCGTTGGAAATATATACAGAAACGGAAAGCGACTTTAATTTATGGATACGATGTATAGATCGATATCGCTTAGCGACCTAACTGCATGGATCGTAGATGTTATGGGCGATAGTTACCGCTTACCATCACGTGGGCGGTCTGCTCGTTTATCTCTGCGTAGTATGAAAAAGCGACATCTATGGGACAAATTGTTGTTTAAATTGTTTGAATATATGCCAATAGATGGCGCTGTTCTTAGCACCCATAATTAAACATGTCACGCGTTTCAGATTCGATGAAGACTACGAGTACAACCAGCGGATGTTCTTCCGTATCCAGCCGTACGTGCGTGTCGCTCGCTCGCTGGCTATCGAAGCTCTACTGAGGGCGGGCAGGACCAGGGCCCCCGCCTCGGAGCTGTGCGCGGAACACTTCGCCGCCCAGCTGGGGCTGACCCCCACTGCGAAGCGAAAGAGGGAGTCGGATAGCGATGAGGGCTTGGATGTCGTTAAGAGGCGGTGAGTTTTATTGCTGGTGTTTTTTTTGTACACTAAGGTTCAAGTTCCAATCATTGTTATTCAAAATAAATATTTTCAGAACACACTAATTGAAAGTCCCAGGTATAAACAATATAATAAATTATCAATAATACTTAATTGAAATTAAATGCACATCACAAAATTACAAATTTCATGTATGGTATGGCTACCATGTGCATAATCATTAGTATATGACTTACAATTACAGTATAATGTAATTTTGTGATTAGAGCAATTCAATATTTTTATTAAATAAAAGGTGGCAAACAAGCTTACGGCCTGCCTGATGGTAAGCAGTCACCGCAGCCTGTGGACGGAACCTAACACACATACATAACGTGACGCCTATTTCCTGTTGGTGAAGGCTGAGACCGCGTCGTTGCACTATGATTTGAATTCAATCTTTTATTGTTTAACCACCGACGAAAAAAGAGGGGTGTTGTAAGTTTGAAAGGAAAAAAGAAAAGGCATTTATTACGCATAGCACACCACGACACAATAACAGTTATAGTTACAGACAACAGGAAACATAAATAATTAAACATCTAAGACAATGTCTAGCCTCCCATGCCACTGTCGGTGCCGTAGTTCGACTCGGGCACATGTGGCTGTGTATGTGCGGAGGTGTGTGTGTGTCCGTGGCATCGTAGCTCAAGAATGGATGGACCGACTTCGATGCGGTTTTCCCTATTTGAAAGGCATTAATCGAGATGGTTCTTCTCGCTTCGTTTCATTAAAATTGGTTCAGTAGTTTAGGAAATATTTGATTTGATTGTTATATGTAAAATTGGTCGCGGATTGTCCGACTTTTTCTGAGGTTAGTGTTTATATTACCCAAAGATTGGAGTTTAAGCTTAGGATGGGCTTTCGCGTTTTCACAATGCACCAGATGGCGGTACTGGCCAGAAACAACTGCTGTAAAGAAACAGAACCGTTCCAGCCAATGGCAGGGCTTTGTCATCAGACCTCACGTAACAGTAGCGCCCTCTGGTGCGCTTTGGAATCTCGAAAACCCTCGTAGCACGCCATAGAGCGACAAGGTCGATTTTCCTTTGCAATTCTGAACTTTGGTTACATGGTATGTTTAACTGATAAATCAGTTTTTTGACCTGACTATACGTTGATTATATCGTGGCAGAACGAGGTGGTACTAAAGGTCACGTTCTGTCTGTGTTTAACTGTTGTGAAACATATTACTAGGATGCGTTCCCGCGGCCGCAGCGACACGGAGAACAAACCTCCCCCGCGGCAGACCACGCCCCCTCGGCAAGCGAAGGCCCGGTCCCCTCGGCGGAAATCGCCGACGACGCACTCTCGCGGCGCCAAGTCCTCTAGCCGACCCACACGTTCCCGCCAAGCCCCGCCCCCTCGCAAGGCCCCGCCCCCGCGGCCGGCGCTCGCGCCGCTATTGGTCGCGCGCTCGCGGGCCTCGCGGCCGCCACCGCCGACTAGAGGGTAAGTATTATGATTTTACATACCGTAGACTGTTTTTAGTTACATACCGGACTACTTAAGTTTACAGGTTAATCATCATCACAGCCCATAACAGTCCACTGCAGGACTTTGGGCCTCTCCCAGGGAAAGAGCAGGTTATTGCTATAATCTCCCCGCTTGGCAGGCGGGGTGGAGATCGCAGTGTTATAAATATAACAACGGAAAAAGCTGCTGCATATTGTCCAGCCCACGGAGACTAGATCTTTTCCCCCGAAAACATTATTCGCCTTGTACGACGACACCCTCGAATGTAAGGGGTTGGTGCTATTCTACTCTGCCGGACACCACACGGTCTCGGAATATTTATAACCCTCTTGCGGGTTAATATGTTGACTAACTTTTCCCAATAAAATTTGATGGGAAAGATGGTTGATTTTCAGTAATGCCGCTTGTCAGTGTTGTCACACATGTTGGGTGCTTTGTGCATGAAAATAACACTTATTTAATTGAGTCAAAATGATGAATTTAGCCCCATTCATCATTATTTTTATTTTCTTTTTCATTCTCCCAATACATACATACATATCGTGACGCCTATTTCCCGTTGGGGGAGCCTGAGACCACATCGTTCCACTATTATTTTAATTCAATATTTTTTTTGTATATCTTAATTGATAGATAAACAAATTGAACACTTACCGATGCTCCTACGGTGGCGGAAATCGTGACTCGTGAAATGACGACTGGATGTGTAACCATGATCCAATCTGGTCAGGTTCCCCTGGTTACGGGGTCACGAAGGTTATGGCAGTCGTTCCACTGTAATTACCTGATCTGCTAAATGCTGGATCATGGGGAAGATGGACCCCGGGCCCTCGCTTGCGAGGGCATAACCGGGACATTAACGCCAAGATGATTATACTTTTATTCAGAAAGTGTTTAAATAATATAATCTCCTCTATTTTATTTTATTTTTATTAACTTAAGGAAACTTGACCTCCGCTACTTAATCTCCAGGGTTTTTCAGATGCCACATTATTTTGACGACCTGAGTGGTTCAGTGGTCAATATACCGGTCTGCCACGCAAGAGGTCCCGGGTTCGATTCCCGGCCGGGCAGAAATTGAAATGATGAATTTTAATTTCTGTTACGGGTCTGGGTGTTCTATGTATAATAAGTATGTATTTATAAAAGTATTGAAGTAGTTGATCAGTTATTTAGCACCCATCGCACAAGCTTTGCTTAGTTTGGGGCTAGATGGCGCTGTGTGAATTTGTCCACGAATATTTATTTATTTATTTATATTGTTACCTATGTGGTGCTTACCATCCAAACACTCGTCCCCAGGGTGCCGTACTCGTCGCTGGAAGACCAGAGCATAGTGTCGTGGCTGTCGGCCAGCGAGCGCCGCGAGCGCGGGGTCAACGGGAACAGGGTCTGGAAGGAGCTGCAGCGGCACTTCGGGAAGATCGCCGGGCAGGGTGAGCACAGTGCATCGTACTGGTGGTTTTTTTTGTTTTTTGTTACATACGGTAGCCAAACAGGCAAGCAGGCCACCTGATGGGAAGTGGTCACCGCTGTCTATAGACATTAGCAACACCAGAAGTATCGCCAATGCGTTGCCCATCTCTATAACACGTTGCTCTGGCAGCAAAAAGGCAAATGCCCCTCTACTCCCAAAGCCACGGTTCCCCGAATCTCCACCCCATGGAGCTTATTGTGTTTGTTAAATTAAATTAATAACAATTAATTTTAGACAATTTCCATACAGGTTTTAAGACTTTCGTAGGACTGTTCACTCTACATGTTATCGGGTCTGTAACTCGTGACCATGACGCATGCGACTGCGTCGGAATATCGTGGTAAAAACAATACCAACCGTGGTAACAAACCCGATAATATGTATAGTGAAAGCGCAATGTCTACACATTTAGGTCAAATAATAGTTAATATATACTATGTCATATTTATTAATAAACTGTTGTCACTGTGAGAACTAATATGAAATGCCTCCCGCATGCAATTGCGCTGGCTTATCCTTCAAACCGGAACACAGCAATGCAAGTATTCTTAAGAATTCTGTCTCGAGCAATAGTTCCGCCTGAACGGTGAAGGGGTGATTGCCATTGTAAAACCAGGATTTGCAGCACTGTGTTGATGTGACTTATCTCCATGCTTTCCACTACCGCCTTGGAAGTCACATAATGGTTTACGGACGCAGGTCGGCCGCTGCAAAGACTCTCTGTCTAAGTGGGGCTCCATCGACCAGACACAGCAGCGATGTGACTGTAGACCTCCATCCCAAACCATGGAGCATCTGCTCTCTTGTCCTCTTTGTCCTGCTGCCTGCACTAGGGCGGAACTGTTCCTGGCGAGCGATGATGCCGTTGCCGTGGCCGGGCACTGGGCAAGCTAGATCTAGGGTTTTCGAAAATTGTCTCGACGAAGAAGGCTACCGCCTAACGCAGCCCCCTGCCTTCCCAGAGCGTTCGTGGCACTCGCTCCGCAACCGCTACCTCCGCAGCGTGCTGCCCGCGCTGCACCGCCTCGCCTTGCCGCTCGACACTGCGAGAAGGCTGAGGGCGCACGCTGCTATTGGTAACACACTGACGCACGGACGCGAGCACTGACTCATTAACCCCCACTGACAAAACAAACACTCATGCAATAAACTGTACTGACACGAATACTGGTTCACTAAGCCAATCTGATGCAATAACTGTTGCTAACGTAACCCCACTGACGTAATAAACCGTACTACAGGAGGACAGCACTGACTTATTAACTTCCACTGAAGCAATAAACCGTACTGACGTGAACAAAGATTCATTAATCCACGCTCATGTAATAAACTGTATTGACGCGAGCACGGACTCACTAACCCATACTGACACTAGCACCGAATCATTAATATGCACTGATATCTTAACCCGTAATGACACGAGCGCCCACTTACAACCCAATACTGACGCAATAACCTGTACTGAATTACTGACGCAACAACTCCTTCTGACTCGAACATGGACTCTTTGATCCATGCTGACGCAACGTTACTGACGCTAGCATTGATATGCTAATGACAATGACGCGAGCAGCAAGCAATATTGACATTCTGACACTGATGCCAACCTACACTATATACTGACACTTGCTGATATACTAACTAAACCTGACATCAACTGTCCATCCTTTATTTAGTTCATTTACTAAAGGACAACCAACAGCAGTTGTTACAATAAAAAAAATAATAGCATTACATAGCCAATTATAGACTTCCACTGATAAACGTACAATAGATAAGAAGAGTTACTTATCATTAAGTTATGCAAATCAAACAGGTGACAACAATTTAATCTTAAAAATGATGTTTGCTCGAATCAGCTATGAACAGTAACCCCCTTCCCACCCCAGGCGAGATGAAAGCACAAAAAACTCGTCGCAACTCTATCTTCGCGACTCGGCCCGCGCTGTCGGCCGCCCGGCCCGCCGCGAGGGTCGGCCCCGGGCCCGGCAGCCCCGGCAGCCACGGCAGCCATGGCAGCTCTGACGGCCCCGCCAGCCCCGGCAGTTCAGCCCAGACTGAGTCAGCCCCCGCCAAGCCTGGCTTCGACTGGTCCGGTAAGTCATTCTAAATCATTAAATCTAACCCAATATCTCTTGGTTGACTGGTAGATAAGGTTCAAGCTTTAAGTCCGCCATTGTACTATTTTGTGCATGTAGTTTTAATGAATAAAAATGTGGGCGAATCTTTCGTATTTAATATTTAAAAGCTACTTTTTAGTTTATAAATAATAGTACATTAGCAGATTGGACGTTTTAACACTTTCGCTACGCACCATACGCGCGTGGCGAGTCCGCGCTGCGGGACCCGAGCGCGCGAGCCATACATTAGATTAGATTATTTATTTATCAATGAAATTTACATCATATTAAGCGCATGTCATAATATGGGCAAGTCATAAAGACATCGTCAAATAGAATTGAAATAATGAAATACAATTTTTTTTTAAATATACACAATCACAACAAAAGTAAATAGTAAAATGTCAAATGAATACAAATTAAATTAATAATGTCACAGTTTACACAGAATTGTAATACATTGCATAGTTGTCAATAAATACTATGGCTATACGTAATAGTATACCTACCCACTAACTAAAAAATAAAAATAAATGTCAATTTCTCAAATAAGTAAAATGTTCATATAAAAATATTTAATCAGTACCGATGTAGGTACAAAATTGTATCTAATAAAAAAATTTACCTAATGTCAAACCTTCATGTCAATATAATCGTTTATTGAATACAACGGGGTATCCATAGCCAATTGAGTCCGATTGCGTTTGTATGGACCGGCCAGGTGAGTCCAACCGTAACCGATAGAAATGAGGTGCTTTAAAAGCACCTACTTACGCACTAGCTGCATGGTCTACTGGTTGACTGGAAGATAAAGCCTTAGTGGCTTTAAGTCCGCCAATAGTGTTGTTGTGCAATTAAGTTTTTAAATAAATAAATGAGATGGCGATGTATCGAGCTTTCAGTAATTGCTACTCGAACTATTAGGCGGTCATGCCCGATGGACATGAACTCGCGCGCGTAACAGTTTCTCCCATACAACAATTACAATAGTCTCATACCGTCAACATCTATAGAAATTTTTAAGAAACTAGTCTTGAAAACAGCTTAAAGTCCATCCATTTCCAGAGTCCGACGATGACCGTCCCCTGCTGCGGCCGTCCCCCCCGCTGCGCTCCCCCCCGCGACGCCGTAACGTCCCCGAGCCCACAAAAGCCCCCGATCACAAGAAAGGTTAGTATATAGACGTTTACAATAGCAGGAGTATCACCCACGCGCTGCCTGCCGACCCTGTCGAAACCTGTTTTTCTGTAATACATAGTCTGAATTTGAACCTCCTCTACGTTAGTGGCCCTTATATAATTAATTAATATCTTAAAAAATAACTGACACTTAATGTCGTTCGGCGGCACCGGTAATTCTGGGTCGCCCACGGAATCGCCGGTACACCACACCCTTCGGCCAATCATCTTCCCTCATGAAGAAATCCAAATCTGCGGTGGGAACACGCCACGAACGAGTTGAACGTACGTACGTACTGTAACACTCGGGAATCTAGAGGCTTTAAATAAAAACTGGTAACTGCTTGATTGAAGTTATATTCGTGAAAGTATACTGAAGAATCATATAAAATACAAAATACACCTTACACCTAATTCAAATGGAACCCATTTGAATTCCTGCCTAGCCATGGCTATGTGTGTTCATAGAGACAGGCTAAAGACCTGCGACCATACACGACGCGAACAGGGTCCGGCTCTGCCTGGCACTGTAGGGCCCCCTCCGGCTCTGCCTGGCATTGTAGGAACCCCTCCGGCTCTGGCTGGCACTGTAGGGCCCCCTCCGGCTCTGCCTGGCATTGTAGGAACCCCTCCGGCTCTGGCTGGCACTGTAGGGCCCCCTCCGGCTCTGCCTGGCACTGTAGGGCCCCCTCCGGCTCTGCCTGGCATTGTAGGAACCCCTCCGGCTCTGGCTGGCACTGTAGGGCCCCCTCCGGCTCTGCCTGGCATTGTAGGAACCCCTCCGGCTCTGGCTGGCACTGTAGGGCCCCCTCCGGCTCTGCCTGGCACTGTAGGGCCCCCTCCGGCTCTGCCTGGCATTGTAGGAACCCCTCCGGCTCTGGCTGGCACTGTAGGGCCCCCTCCGGCTCTGCCTGGCATTGTAGGAACCCCTCCGGCTCTGGCTGGCACTGTAGGGCCCCCTCCGGCTCTGCCTGGCACTGTAGGGCCCCCTCCGGCTCTGCCTGGCATTGTAGGAACCCCTCCGGCTCTGGCTGGCACTGTAGGGCCCCCTCCGGCTCTGCCTGGCATTGTAGGAACCCCTCCGGCTCTGGCTGGCACTGTAGGACCCCCTCCGGCTCTGCCTGGCATTGTAGGAACCCCTCCGGCTCTGCCTGGCACTGTAGGACCCCCTCCGGCTCTGCCTGGTATTGTAGGAACCCCTCCGGCTCTGCCTGGCACTGTAGGGCCCCCTCCGGCTCTGCCTGGCATTGTAGGAACCCCTCCGGCTCTGGCTTGCACTGTAGGGCCCCCTCCGGCTCTGCCTGGCACTGTAGGGCCCCCTCCGGCTCTGCCTGGCATTGTAGGAACCCCTCCGGCTCTGGCTGGCACTGTAGGGCCCCCTCCGGCTCTGCCTGGCATTGTAGGAACCCCTCCGGCTCTGGCTGGCACTGTAGGACCCCCTCCGGCTCTGCCTGGCATTGTAGGAACCCCTCCGGCTCTGCCTGGCACTGTAGGACCCCCTCCGGCTCTGCCTGGTATTGTAGGAACCCCTCCGGCTCTGCCTGGCACTGTAGGGCCCCTCCGGCTCTGCCTGGTATTGTAGGAACCCCTCCGGCTCTGCCTGGCACTGTAGGGCCCCCTCCGGCTCTGCCTGGCATTGTAGGAACCCCTCCGGCTCTGGCTGGCACTGTAGGACCCCCTCCGGCTCTGCCTGGCATTGTAGGAACCCCTCCGGCTCTGGCTGGCACTGTAGGACCCCCTCCGGCTCTGCCTGGCATTGTAGGAACCCCTCCGGCTCTGCCTGGCACTGTAGGACCCCCTCCGGCTCTGCCTGGTATTGTAGGAACCCCTCCGGCTCTGCCTGGCACTGTAGGACCCCCTCCGGCTCTGCCTGGTATTGTAGGAACCCCTCCGGCTCTGCCTGGCACTGTAGGGCCCCTCCGGCTCTGCCTGGCACTGTAGGGCCCCCTCCGGCTGTCTGGCACTGTAGGACCTGGTCCGGCTTTGTCTACCATCATCATCACCCATAACAATCCACTGCAGGACTAAGGGCCTCTCCCACGAAAGGGGAAGTTATGGCCATAATCTCCACGCTCGGCAGGCGGGTTGGAGATCGCAGTGTTATAAAAATAACAATGGAAAACGCTGCTGCCCATTTTCCGACCTACGGAGACTCTTGATCTTTGCCTCGAAAACATTAGTCGCCTTGTACGACACCCGCGAGTGTAAGGGGTTGGTGCTATTCTACTCTGCCGGACACCACACGGCCTATGATATGATATATTGAATTATTATATGGTGGTATTTTCCAGCGCCCCGCATTGACACCCCCGAGTCGTATTCCGCCCTCACAAAACGATTCGCCCTTCGGCCTCGATCCAGTCCGGCCTCCACCCCTGGTTCCGGAAATGCCACCCCCGCTGCCAAGGGGACTGTCACACCGGTGGGTACCACCCCGGCTGATAAGGTAGACCCACTGGATGAAGTCCAACCGTCGGCTAGCAAAAAAAGCAGTGAGTATGCTTCTATAGTTTATCGATTGAGCGTCGGTAGCCGGGCGGTTGAGTATCCAACTCGAAAGCGAGAGGTACCGGGATCGAATCCCGCTCCGGCCATGTACCAATGACTCTTTTCTGAGTTATGTACATTAGTTGAATACTAACCGCTGCACTTACGGTGAGGGAAAACATCCTGATGAAACCTGCAAATTCAGGCAACTGAACTTCTAACCACGATCCAATCTGGTCAGGTTCCCCTGGTAGCAGGGTCACGGAGGTCAGATGGTAGTCGCTCCACTGTAATTACCTGATCGCCAAAACCTGGATCATGGTCAAGGCGGACCCCGGGCCGTCGTTGTCGAGAGCACAACCGGAACATTAACGCCAAGATGAATATTTTTTATAGTATCCTAGTCTACTAGTCAGACTAATATTGGGTCCTTACCTATGTAATTGACGTTTATTTAGCAAGTATACATTTGCTCAAATATTTTTAATTTTACATAACACATCAAAATTAATAATTGATTTCAAAAATAGAGTACATTTACATCTCCAAAATAAATAAATAATATTTTGTTTGTTTGAAAATACCCCTCTTCAGTAGTCGTCTCTTTTGCCTGTTTAACCAGGGTAATGTTATGAAGAGAGCGGTTATCACGAAGAAGTGATATGCACCAGTTAGCCTACTGTTGTCTAATTATACGTACAAAGTTTCATTGTAATCGGATTTGCTATTTACATGCAATTTGCAACAACATGCAACGGTGTTTCCTTTGGTCTATGACATGGGATTGTTCAAGAGGTATATTAGAGGTCTCCTTAGAGGCGGGCAACGCATTGGTAGCACCCCTGGTGATGCTGATGTCCATAGGCGGCGGTGGCCACTTTCCATCAGGTGGCCCGCATGCCTGTTTGTCTGCCGGATAACATAAAAAAAAAAAAAAAAAAAAAAAATTTAAAATAATGCTTCAATGAAAATTACAGTTTTCATGATTTTCGCCATACAAAATGCCAATTTCATAGATAAGGGCCTAATACTGTCACTTCGTCACTTACGGCAAACTATGCACAATGCACAACAATAGTGTGGCTGAAACAACAGACTTTTTTTCAGCTTCCTATATAGAAAGCTGAAAAAAAATTGCTCCTTCAGAAGCCTCGTTGTAAATGTGAAACTTTGCAAGATAAAAACTAATGAACGGATTTCGTTAGAATTTCGGAATGTTGTAGCTAATATCCAAGGATAAATTTATCCCGAAATTCAGTGCAGTTCCCGCGATGTTCTCGCGTGTAACCGATTTGACGCAGCTGAAGTCGGCCGACTTATGAAAAGGTTGGGACCACCCCACATAGTGGGATAAGGACAGTAGGCTAATTACGTAAATCTGTTGCTAACAATTTTCTGATTTCAATTATTGAAATTGTTTCTTTTGCGACTCCATATCATAGATTTAATGGGTTCAGTTGCTAACAAAATTCCATTGCAATAAACTGAAACTATTAAATCGATCATACGTTATCGCAAAAGTATCAATTTCAATAATTGAAATCAGAGGATTGTTGGCGACAGAGTGACATAATTAGCCTGCAGGGCGATGATTTGAAGGCAGAAGCTATAGTTCATTCGCGGTAAGAAATAGTGAGTCATCGTTGTCCGTTGTCCTAGCCCATCGACCAATCGAGTCGCAGCTAATTAGAAAGCTAAGTTCACAGTGACCAGTTAACGACCAGTTAACAATTAAAATGAATACCTCGCCGGTTGGAATAAACAGCAAATACTAGACTGGCTGCTAAGCAAAGGGATATTGTTTTATTTTGACACAATTAAGTTGAATTTTATCCACTAATAAACTTTATATTAAAAAAAATATAAATTCAATTTATTTCAGAATTATTATTCCATAATTTGTTAGTAAATGAACAATATTGCCTACGCTATGTTAGAAGATAGATTTCTAATGTCATACGATTTATATTTATGGTTACATATTTTTCTCTACTATGAAATCACTATTTTCTTAACGCGAATGGACTATAGCACAGTGGATACTCGTTATAACGCGAATGTTATAGGGCGAACCGCGTTATAACGGGCGGCGCGGTTGTGACACAATATACTACATGATTTATTACAAATAAACGGTTTACACATTTGTTCGTTGTATGTACGTATTACTGTATTGCGTATTATTTCATTTACTAAAGAATATATACAATAAAAACGCTATAACTTGTCTAAAATCGATGTATTTACTATAATATCACTACGCGCCAGCTCGGGCCATCATAGTCCCCCCGCGTTATAAGCGAAGTCGTGTTATAACGCGCGTTATAACGAGGGTCCACTGCGTAAGACGAGCGTATCTATCCGCAGCGCGATCGAGCGACATAAACCCCGTCCCGACTAGCGCCGCCCCCCGGCCGCGCCTGCGGAAGCTCTACAACGCGCCCGCGCCCACGTGACCGCGCTCCCGTCGCTCGCACTCAGCATCACGACGGAATGTATAGTGAAGGCGGGTTTGCTCAAATATAGTTTTAGATGAAAAGGATGGGACAAGTGGTTTCGGTTTGCAGGGTCGACATCACGTCCTTTAGAGATAATATGCTATAGTAACTGATAACTGCTTACCATCAGCACGGCTAGCACAAGTGTGTTCTCGTGCGCGACAAGCGCGAAAAGGTGCGGTTTTTTTTTTCTTTTTATTGAGGATCACTAACAATATGCACTCATACATAAATATGTAATGTAGCATTACATAGATTTTGACTTATAAACTTACTTTTATCTTAGTATTGAGAGAAGAAAGCAAACGCTCTCTCGCGGCGCGAGCTGCGTCGCGGGTACACTAGTGCTAGCCGTGCTGGCGAGTGCATTAGTGGTCTATGTTGTGGTCCAATCGTCTAATGAGGGCTATCGTGTGTTCGAAATTCCACAAGATGGCGACGCTAGCGAGTATGGTCCGTTGTCAAAATACGTCGGGCTAATGGCCAGAATCAAACGCTTTAAGCTGACAGTTGGATACTTTGCGTTATTTTGACAGTGACAAGACCCTACTCGACAGTGGCGCCCGCTGGTGAGCACGAAAACGGTTGCCCTCATTGGGTGAATCCAGATCTGTCTGAGAACATAGTTTACTATGGAATTTTTAAATTCGTTTTGATTATGTCAGTGTTGCCTCAAAGAGCACAATAAATCGTGCCCAAGCGCCGTCTGCTCTGGGAAGTATCGACGTCTCCAAATGCCTGGGCAGACCTCGATCTGGCAAATTCAACGATCGGCCTGCGACATCGACTTTTAACGTGTTATATGCATTGCCGATGCCCCTGCAGCCGTACCGCCGATCTTCGATAGCGCGCCGCCATTTTCATCAAAATGGCGGCGTGCTATCGGAGATAGGCGGTACCACTGCTGATGTTGCTAATGTCCATAGGCAGCGGTGACCACTTTCCATCAGGTGGCACGCTTGCCTGTTCGTCTGCCGTACGGCATTAAAAAGCACTGAACAATTTCTCAAGAAGTATAATATATTATCTCAAGAAGTATAATATTTTGTTATCCCATTGTGGGATAAGCCCGCCTTTGCTTTGTAAAATTTCATTTTTCGCATTTTGTATTTAATTATTATGCAATAAAGAGTTCACATACATACATATTTGTAAGAAAATTGCATAATTCAAACGAATATGGCCCCAAGTATTTACTACGTGGTAACGCATGGTGACTCATTCATAATTATGTCTCCATGGGGCGGGGCTTAAAGACTGTACAGTTAATATCAGAAGATTTGAATAATGATCTGGTAATAAGAAATATTTTAAACTTAAGGATATTTTATCCTTGTATATCCTTGTATTGTATTGTACAGGTCAGAATGACATATTTGTGAACTGCTTTCATGTCGAATTTGAACTTAATGCCCTGAAAATAAAGTTTAGGCTTGATTGTTCGCCTTTTAATTCGATTCAGTGATATCATATGAGCACAAATTATAAATTAACGTTAGCGTTCAATAGTCTCTTGTGGTTTTTTCTTAAGTTTTTTGTTAGCAAAAAGGTGTCTATTTTAGTATTAAACACTTATATTTTGAAAAAGTATTGTCTTGTTAATGGTTAAGGGTCCGACTCGTGCCCCAAGGAGTGCCCCGGGAAAGATGACGTAGTGCAACTTTCGCTGATCTCAGTTTGCAGCCGAGCGCCTGGTGCGTAGGCATGTTAATACATAGGTTTTGGACAAGTTATAGTGTTTTTTTTTATATTATAGTCGGCGGTAAATGGAAATAACACGATATATAGTCATACGAATAAATAGTCACAAATGTAGTGTATTGTGTCGCCACCGCGCCGCCCGTTATAACCGGGTCAGACTCCGGACAATCAGAGGAGATGGTAGCCTAAAGTTTGACCATAGTAATATCTTCCCTCAGCTGTTATTCAGAAAAATCTTGCGATGTACGAGAGAATATGTTTCAAATAAGAAAAACGGTGGGTTTCCTACTCTCACCCTGGTCCCTGGATAATCTACCCTAATCTGTTATTGAATCGAATTATATCTTAAATTAAATGTATTTTTCCGCTATCCAGCTATATATGATTGCCTGGGCAAAACATTTGCTGAACATTATAGTCGACAGGTCGTCAGACCACCTTGTGGAAGGCTTACCCACGCTGCGTTTTCCGGCACGTGGTCGCCACTCGAGAACTTCGCTGCCCCATCGGCCATCTGTTCTTCGAGCTATGTGCCCTGCCCACTGCCACTTCAGTCTGGCAATCCTTAGAGCCATAAGCTGGTAAGGATCGCAGGTACCAGCTGGATGCGAAAAGCACAGGACCGGCCTTTGTGGAGATCTCTGGGGAAGGCCTATGCCCAGCAGTGGGCGTCTTCTGGCTGTTATGATGATGATAGTCGACAGATAGCAATTGCTAGCGTGCTAACTACATACCTATAGAATATTGTTTGCAATTATTTTTTATTGCCACACGGACGTGCGGTCCATCTGATGGACAGTGGCCAGCAGTGGCTAGTAGCGGTTTATTTATTAATTAATAAAATATTCAAGTTTGCCACAGACAACACTATTTTGTTGAATAGGGAGAAAGTACACATAACAGATAAGGGTAGATTATCACCATATCGACCCCATAGTAACACTAACACTGATATGGACATTTTCTGAAATAGATTGATTTTATTTTTTATTTATTTTATTGTTGAACCAGGGTGAGAGTAGGCAACCCATTTTTTTCTTATACTCATCATATTTTCTCGTACAATGCACGATTTTTCTAACCAACACATAAGGGAAGACATTACAATAACCGGATATCCTCCTAGACGTGGTGTCTTTGGGAGTCGGGTCCGGACGTTCGCTGCGCACTCGACCATCGGCGACAGTGGCAATGGCTAGGTTGGGCGCCGCCCGGAAGCGCAAACCCCGCCGCCGCCTTCGCCGCGGGCCGCCAGGCCATCGTCGCCGCCTCGACACTACGGATTCTGAGGCGGAGTCCGCAGCGCCCAAGCCGCGACGCTCCCGCAACGATATGGAGAAAGATCGACGTCAAGGCCTCAAAAGCCTGTTCGAGGAGCTGAAGCTCCAGATCCCGGAAATGCGTAAGAGGCGAGCGCCCAATATGGTGGTGTTACGAGAGGCGACGGCGCTCTGTCGGCGATTGGGTGATGAGCAGGCCCAAAGGGATAGGCTGAGGCAGGCGCAGGATAAACTGATGGCCAAGCTAAGGAAGCTTAGCTCTAAGGTCAAGGTCTAGGCCCAAGGATAGGATAGAAGGTCGAGGATAGGATTGTCGACGGAGCAATCGCCGTTCTTCTGTCCTATCTGCTGAGAAGTGATAATGTTAATAGATAGGATGACCCAAATAAGAAAACAAATATGGGTAAAAAAGTATTTAATTTTATAGTTGACATAATGCATTGCAAAATGACGAATCGAAAATGATATGGCTCCGCCTAAAATGTCCTAAAAAGTGTACAGTAGTTGACCGCCATGTATCCAGATGGTACGAATCAAATCTTAGCCGGTATTCGATAAATTGATCTATACTTTTAAGCTATTACTCGTTACTTTTGTTATTTCTGTTTTAACTTACCTTAATATAAAAGGACTCACTGCTGTCGTCATGATGTCCAGTTAGTTATCAATGATTAACGCAAATTGTTTATCTATAATTGGTTTTACACTTAAAACTAGACTACAAAATGTATCTTGTGTAAAAACTGTTAGTGAACCAAAATAAATAAATTGCTTAACCGTGCCAATACTATGACAAAGTCTGATGATGATGTCCTCCTCGCAGTCTCTGTTCGGTGGATCACTGATCCTGAAGATACAAGTTTATTTTGTTTAGGCATGAGGAGAATCTATTTCTAAATATGGACCACTCTTGCGTAGTTATTATGAATAGCATTGAAGTACGTTATTTAAACATGTATCTTCTTGCATTCTATGGAAGAACGGGACTGCCGCCTACAGGTATTTTATACTTACAAGGAATATCCCAAGCACTGTTGTATCTAATTAAGCATGTTTATGAAATAAATAAAGTATTGGAATGAATAAACTTTCCTCTATAACTACTCACTTTGTCTACTGATGAAAACCGCATGAAAATTCGTTCAGTAGTTTTTGAGTTTATCGCAAATAGACAGATATATGTCCGTGGAAATGGTTGTCTGGAAGAAATCGCTTTTAGCGATAAGACCGCCTTTGTACTATATTGTCTTACTGTAATAATTTTCTACTGTCCTTGTATGTACAATAAACAAATAGACAGACGCGGCGTGGGACTTTCGACTTGTGAAATGTAGTGAGTGTTTCTTTACCAGTTACCGCTATTCAATACTAACTTACAATTTGTGCTGTTTTTCTACTGAATCGAATTGAAGGCGAACTGCCTATAGTTGTTCAGTTGATTCTGAACTGTTTGCTGTTTGTAGCTAGTTTTGATGCTACGGTCTGGCAAGTATAAGTTGTCGCGTGGCACAACAATGAACTAATTTTGATAGTACTTTTTTGGTATTTGAATAAGTGTTTCGTGTGTACGGAGAGCCACCGTTGGAACGACAACTTATACTTGAGGGGCTTTGTACAGTGTGTACAAGTGTGGACCGGCGTTCGGGCACTAGTACTGCCCTGAACCAATGACTCAGTTATGTACATTAGGTAGTTGAACGTTAACCAATACTCTTACGGTGAGGGAAGCATCGTATGGGAACCTGCACATTCAGGCGACTGAATGTGTAACCATGATCCAATCTGGTCAGTTCCCCTGTTACCAGGGTCACGGAGGGCAATTACTTGATCTGCCAAATCCTGGATCATGGTCAAGGTGGACCCCTCGTGCGCGAGAGCACAACCGGGACAGTGCCAAGATGATTATTATAATGTCTTAGTTTTAATTTTATCCACTGTGGCGCTGCATACTGTCACTGTCACAATCGTGTGAGATAATTATGCCAAATTATTGTGATTGAAGAATATTCCTTTTGTAATTGATACGAATGGTCCATTTGTTAGATGATAAGACTTAGTTTTGTAAGAATTTAGTGCGTAAGGGGCATTTATTAACTTTTTATTGCCTACATTATGGTAAGGAACCTTTACCTTTGCTATTTTATACGTACTTACCTAAAAGTTATTAATTTAAACATGTATCAACTTGCCTTCTATGGAAGAGCGGGGCTTCCTGCTACAGGTATTTTATACTTAAAAGGAAGATCCCATCTACTGTTGTATCTAATTAAGCATGTTTGTGAAACATGGTATAGTTTAACTACCGACTTAAGCTGGGCTAGGCCTGTAACCGCTCAAATAAAAACATCACATAAGTGTAGCTGTAAGTAGGTATTACTATGAATATATTGAGCCTATTTATATACCTTCACTGTGGCTGGTCGACACAAAATAGGCTAATATAGCAATATTGACTAATGCGCTTATTACATTTGGCTAAATTCAGAAGCAAAAAGCCTGAGAGCAGATCAAAGTGGAAAGTATTGCTCACAGAATAAGTTCCTTCTTTGTATCACATTATTATGTTACGCGTCGCTTCGCTTTTCAAAAGACGTGATACAAAAATGGATCTTATTTTATGAGCAATACATACCACTTTGGTCTGCCGTCAAGGTTTTTGTTTCTGAATTAGCCAAATGTAATAAGCGCATTAGTCAATATTGCTAATTCTACCTATTTTGTGTCGACCAACCATCATCATCATCATCATATACTTAAGAGTATGACTCTTGTCGGTGGAGCAATCCCCACGCTTCTCTCCTGTCTGCCAACCTCTTCATCTCTATAATCCCCGGCGCTCACTTTTTCCTTCACATCCTTCCAATATTCTAATCTGGGCCTTCCTCTTCCTCTCTCTCCCTCAACTTTGCCTTCCATTATAACTCTCAAAAAGCGGTCATGTCTTATTAAATGTTAACCATAGTGTTGGTGGAGATCCGAGGATCCGATCAGAAATGAGGAGATCCGCAAGCGAACCAAGGTCACCGACATAGCTCTAAGGATTGCCAGACTGAAGTGGCAGTGGCCAGGGCACATAGCTCGAAGAACAGATGGCCGATGGGGCAGTAAAGTTCTCGAGTGGCGGCCACGTGCCGGAAGACGCAGCGTGGGTAGGCCTTCCACAAGGTGGACTGACGACCTGGTAAGGATCGCAGGTACCAGCTGGATGCGAATAGCACAGGACCGGCCTTTGTGGAGATCTCTGGGTGAGGCCTATGCCCAGCAGTGGGCGTCTTCTGGCTGATATGATGATGATGATGATAGTGTTGGTATAATTAGGCTGAAATAATAGGGCTGTGTGTTTTAACCCAATATTGAGAAGGCCCGTACCATTTTATTATTATCCTTTTAGACGTACTTTTATCGTGTCTTCCTTGATTCGATCAGTGTAAAATAAGCATTCATGTATCACTATATGGTACATTATCGCGTAACAGGGGTTTAGATCGTCTCGTGCAGCGGGGGTGCGAGCTATTGTGTGCTTTACTGCTATGACTCGCGAGTTCCTATTTGATTGTAGAGACAAACCTTATAATGTACAGTCAACATCAAAAGTAGCTAAGCTAACAAATAG
This sequence comes from Blastobasis adustella, assembly GCA_907269095.1. Classification (NCBI taxonomy): domain Eukaryota; kingdom Metazoa; phylum Arthropoda; class Insecta; order Lepidoptera; family Blastobasidae; genus Blastobasis; species Blastobasis adustella. The sequence goes on from OU026141.1 coordinate 84,190, forward strand.
TTTAAATTCAATTTCATTTATTCATCAACATAGGTAATATACAGCTGTAATGAGACAATTATCCAAATTCCTCGATATTGCGTCGGTTGGCACACGAATGTTTCAGGTACGAATAATAAAAAATTGCAATAATTCAATAAAATAAAATAACAGTTAAACCAGTCCAATAATAAAATAATAATTAAAAAGAATTTTAATGTCGTGCACAAGAAATGTCAAATTATAAATGATAAAAATGTATATTAATCCAATTCAATAAAATTACAATAATACAAGTCCAATTACCAAGTGAAGTTAATTTGTAAACTTAATTTCCACGGCATAAAGTCCGTTTCGGTATGAACAGTCTCCGACAAATGTCATTCCGTTTTAGAATTTCAGTAGTTTCAGTGAAAAGACCGTTGACCTCTTAGTTGTCTCAATTTGTTGAGATAATTGGGAACAGTATGTTCGCACAGCTACTTTATGTATACGTCATAATAATTAATTAATTCTGGTCTATGATATCTCCAAATATAAAATGGAAAAGTCTGAATTATGATCTATCGCTAAATTTTCTTTTGTTGATAATGTTCATTGCCCGATTCACATTTGTCAGTGGCGAGTAGCGAGCGTCCAGACAGTGACTGTTTACACTATGAGTCCAGAGCGAGCGCGTGGCAATCCTTCCTATAGTTCATTCGCGATAAGAAAGTAGTGAGTCATCGTTGTCCGCCGGCCTAGCCCCGCCCCTCGACCAATCGGGTCGCAGCAAATTAGAAAGCTCACAGTGACCAGTTGGCGGCAGAAAATAATAAAAATGAATACCTCCCCTGCTGGAATTAAAAGCAAATACTAGATTGGCTGCTAAGCAAAGAGATATCCTTGGCTTTATTTTTAATTTGAGACAATTAAGTTGATTTTATCCATTAATAAACTTAATCCTTTTTAAATAAAAATTGTTCGAATTTTTACTCCACTGTGAGAACACCTTTTCCACCCTATTTTCTTAACGCGAATGGACTATAGTTGCGAGGCCGATCGGTTGACTCCACCATATTTACTCATTGTTCCTACTTGTCAACTTCGCTATACACTTGACCAATGTAAATCGGGTTTAAGATACTTATGTTTATAGTTGGAAAGTTAGAGACGCTCTGACGTCATCATCTCCTTATGTCCACGTTCACTTTCTATTATGCACATTATTATATATTTATGTGGTGGACATAAGGAAGTGCTGACAGCTGTCAATGTGGGTATGTTATAATTTGGGAAATTTAAAATAGTTTCATTACAAGTGTTTTGGTTGATAATTATGTTATGTGTTCTAAAAATGTGTTTGTAATCTTTAGTTAGATCATTATAACGTTGTCACACTCTGAAATCGAAGACGATTCTGATTTTTGTAGATATTTAATAAAATATTTTTTATAAATATTCAAAGTGTTTCATTATCAGCAGGAATTTTGGACTGTCCACTGACTTGTGACTGTCTCCGTATGTGCATACGTACGTTGTCTATTTGGGTTCGTAGCAATTCGTCCCATTCGCCGACACCTGAGGGCGCGAGGGCCTAGGGTCCCCTTGACCATGATCCGGATTTGGTAAGATTTTGCTGGGAATGTGACGAGCTGCTGATGGGACGAGTTGCCACGAACCGTCTAATTATAGTGATCATGAGTAGGTACTGTAGCACTATAGGTACTGAGAGCGTCGGTGGCCGGGCGGTTGAGAATCCGACTGGTAAGCGAGAGGTACGTTCGAATCCCGCTGCGGCCATGTGCCAATGACTCTTTTCTGAGTTAAGTGCATTAGTTGAAGTCTAACCGATGCTCTTAAGATGACGAAAAACATCGTGATGAAACCTGCAAATTCAGGCAACTGAATATGTAACCATGATCCAATCTGGTCAGGTTCCTCTGGTAGCAGGGTCACGGAGGTCAGATGTCATGAGGCTCTCCTGGATCATGGTTAAGGCGGACCCTGGGCCCTCGTGCTCGAAAGCACAACTTTAATGCCAAGATGATTATTTTTTTAAGGGTAGGTACTAGGTAGCATGTGTGTTCTGGCAGACCTTAGGCTAAGGTTTTGGATAGGCTATTGCTAAATATTTAGTAATAGGTGGACGTTTGTTTAAAATAAAAGACGGGTAATTTTCAGCATCATTTTTATAATATGAGCGAGAACAGATGGATCCAATACAGAACACAGTGCCCTAAACAACTCAGTGGGGTAATTATCTGACTTTACGCCAATAGGAACGCTGAATTTTCACTAAAAGGCGATGGATCTTATTCATACGCACATACGGTTTAATTTCGCACGGCGTGGCTGTCATCTGGACCAGTTGTAAAATTTTTCTTGACGGCGATGTCAGTTTAAGTACAGATCAGCCGGGTCCGGGCCGAGTCTTGGCCGTATCATAGTCGAGTAATATCCCATATATTTTGGTCGGAAGATAGACGTTAATATTATTTGAATGACGAAAAAATTCTACACGGAGTAATGAGGACAGGCCCTATGGTTCTGTCCTCTCAGGAGTTTCTTTCGTCAATAATTGACCCGGTAGCAAAAACTGGAACTAACAGCCAGTTTCTCGAACTAAATCTGTTGTTAATCGTCAATTTAAATTCGCTATCCTTATCTATGGTGATTTGTGAGACGGAGAGTTTGAAACATTAATAAGCGTTTCAGAAACTGGACGTAAGCGTCGCCATTTTGAAATGTCACTTTGCTATCAACAGCGACACAGTCACCTGTTCAGGTAAGTTTGTGGCACTCTAGACCATCGCGTCAAATCGAAAGCCCCACCGAATGTTCACAATCCAATCTCCAGGAACGAACGTTACGCTCGCTACACTCTAATCTAGTATGATGTACAACAAATATAATTCGATTGACATTAAGGTTTGGCACTTGGACATTTAGAATCAGTACGGTTTAGAACACACAGGCGCAGGGCAGGGCAGTCGGCTGGGGAGGGGCTTACCATGAGTTTAGGTTACAGGTTAGGTTGTGGTTTTTTTATTGCCTAGGGAGGCACACGGTCCAACGGCCCACCTGCTGGAAAGCGGCCACCGTCAGCCAGGACGTCTGCAACCTAAGGGCACATGCGAAGACGCTTGGCATTCATTCGATAACAAAACGGTTACGTTTTGATTGGCATCCTAATGTAATGTACAAGGAGTGAAGAAGAGCATTACCAAAATTGTTTTATCCATAGTGTAAAAATTTACTCATTAGATAAAGACAAATATCAAGAGAGATGTTTTTTTATTGTTATCTCTTTTTCAATTCTCACTAACCTCAAGAGAGCGAGGGAATTCGGTCTTAACTGTTAGTTGATTGCCTAGGGAGGCACACGGTCAGACAGGCCACCATGCAAGATAGAAACGTACAAAGTAAACTCATGGTAGGCCTACACTCCACCTAGGTACATGATTCATGAAATATAATTAATATTTACAATAGAAAAATCACACAAAGTAAGAACAATAGTAGACGTGGACAATAGCACTCACTATCAAGTAAGAATAATAGAATAGTAGACATTTGAATAGCACTCAATTTATAGAATACAGTGCGAGGATCATAACGGACGTGAAGGACGGCGCTAGTTTCGTTTCGTTTCACCACAATGGACGTTCCTGATATGGCGGCATATTAGTTCATTTTTACGTCACATTCATTATGATTCCTGTCAGTCTGTAATAGTACGTACAGTGTATACGTACAAGAAAAATAGTAATCGAATATTTAGGAAAGGTTTTTGAGCTGAGCTGTAGGAATGAGCCGTTTTCAAGGCTCGCTTAAATCAAATAATAATAGATTACGCGCTCTCGACTGACGATATTATCATAATCTCTTGGCTGTATGATGTTGATATTTATTTCGATGCAAGTAATTTTAGATCTATTAATAACGGGCTTTTAATGTCAGTTCTCATTGAGACTCAATTTTAAAACATTTATTAGATTTCTGATTGACCGGAATATAAAGCTAAGTTTTATAAAGTTAACTTTGTGACCGTCTTTGTACCTCATCGTCTATGAACTTTAAATCAAAAAATTTACGTTAGATCAGCAAATATTAAATAATAACTCATGTTTTAACGCGGTTTAATTTGTTCCGAGGCAATGAATGCTGACAGTCACACATATGATTTGCAACTACAACAATACCATATAGTCAAAAGATTATAATAATGTTCGAGTCCTTAAAGCGCGTCATCTATGTGAATTTTTGAGAGCTGTTTTTGAAAACGTCTCATTGGTTTCACTGTTCTTATTACCCCGTAACAGGGTATTCTTTTATTAAGGTATTTTAGGTACCATTATACGTACTATTTAACTACTGTGATCAGTCAAAAACTATATTGTTAAGGGATATGAACACTTCAACCGACTGTCCTGTAACACTGTGCTAGGACCTTAGCATTAGGACACGCACACACTACACTCGCCGCGAGTATAGATAAAAAGGGGTTTAGATTTCAAAATTACGTTTAGTCTAGTCAAAGATTTAAATTTTTTACATTCCAATGCGGCTCCTTAAAGGACAACATTCACAGTCGACCATATGTCAGTGACTCTAACCTCAAAATCAGCCTACAGAAAATATTTACTACAATACAACCATTTAAGCCTTCCGACAGTTTCTCTAAGAACAAATCCATCAACAGTAAATTTACACATTAAAAACAATAAAATTCATTTCAAAATACACATTCTAAAACATGAAAATAGGATTTTTCCATTAAAATATATCACGTACATTCCCTTGGCAGTGGGATCACTATATTTTGTTCAGATGTATTCTTCAAAATTTTCTTCACATAGCCTCCGCGTTTCTTCACTACACACGGGCGTCATAATATTCGTTGCGAACTATGGTTCTTCACTACTATACAACTATAGCTATATTGCACAGTTAATTACAGCGATACGGTTAGGTTGAGCAACAAGTAGTTTCTAGTAACTATCTCGTTCATATAATAATTTTAATATAAGCTCAATATTCATAATATATTTACCCGATTACTGCAGAGCTGGCAGAGTGGTTAAGGTATCCGACTCGTAAGCGAGAGGTACCGGGTTCGACGGCCATGTACCAATGGCTCTTTTCTAAGTAATGTACATTAGTGGAATACCAACCGATGCTCTCACGGTGAGGGAAAACATCGTGACGAAACCAGCACATTCAGGCGACTGAATTTGTAACCATGATCCAATCTGGTCAGGTTCCTCTAGTAGCAGAGGCACGGAGGTCAGATGGCAGTCGCTCCATTGTAAATATCTGATATGCCAAATCCTGGATCATGGTCACAGCGGACCCCGGGCCCTCATGCACGACAACTCAACCGGGACATTAACGTCAAGATGATTATTATTATTTTACTGCAGAGCTAAGAGGAGGGATACGTTTTTACCAGACCATTATTTATACACGCGTTGAATATTAGGTTCACCTGTCGTCGTATGTAACTTGGCAATGTTATACATAGAATTGTTTTACCCAAATGCAAGTGTAGGGAAAATGGAAGTGCTCATGACTTACGCGTTGGCCAGACTTAATAAAGGCTGCCACACAAAGTACTATATAGCCCAATGTTCCCGTAACGCTGAGGACCGCAACAAGTGGGGGCTGCGTTATCCAGAGAAGACGCATCGTCATGAAACCACGACCACTCTATCAAGAGTGAACGACTGAGATAAACAATACTTCGAGCCGCAAGACTCCAATCAGAGAAGCGATATTATAGAGAAGTGTCTCTAGTGCTCGTCAGACGTAAACATGACGTCATGTGCGAGCGATTCCATGGCTTTATAA